>JAUMHA010365282.1:0-13822 GCA_032359765.1 Saxidomus gigantea | reverse complement strand
GTCTTGTGTGCCCTTAACTGTCAAAGTTTTGTTTTATAGGCAAGCACTAAAAAGTCGAGCGCGCTGTCCTACTGACAACTCTTGTTTAAGAGGGTTGTATGTCCGTCTTGTCTGTCCATCACAAATATTGTGTTGCATGTATCTCCATAGGTATTTGAGTAATAGTGGTGGAAGTTTACAGGAATGTCAATGAGCATGTCAAGTTGTGCACCTGGGGTTTTTGTATGTGGATTCATCCAGGATTAGATGAGTTATGGCCCTTGGCTTATATACATTGCCGATTCTTCAAGTCACTGGCTAAAATCATAGAAAAACCTTGTGTTTGCAAACAAGGTTGCATTTTTCACTGGATCTTCATGAAACTTGATCAGTATTATTGCCTTGATGAAATGTAGTTTGGGTTTGAATAGGAGTCATCTGGGGTCTAAAACTAGGTCACAGGGTCAAATCATAGAAAGACCTTGGGATCTTATTGAAACTTGGTCAGTATGATTGCCTTGATGAAATCTAGGTCGAGTTGACATATAGGTCATCTTGGGTAAAAAACTAGGTCATTGGGTCAAATCCCAAAAATACCTTGTGTATGCAATAGAAGCTGCATTTTTCATTGGATCTTTATGAAGCTTCGTCAGTATGATTGCCTTGATGAAATCTAGGTTTAGTATGAATATAGGTTATCTGGGGTTTAAAACTAGGTCACCAGGACAAATCATAGAAAAACTTTGTGTACACAATAGAGGTTGCATTTTGTATTGGATCTTCATGAAACTTTGTCAGTATAATTGCCTTGATGAATTCTAAGGTAAGTAAGAATATGGGTCATCTGGGGTCAAAAACTAGGTCACAGAGTCAAATCATGGAAAAACCTTGTGTATCCAATAGAGGTTGCATTTTTCATGGGACGTCATGAAACTTAGTCAGTATAATTGCCTTGATAAAATCTCAGTCAAGTTTGAATATGGATCATCTGGTGTAAAAAACTAGATTGTTTGGTCAAATCATAGAAAAACCTTTGTATGCAATATGAGTTGCATTTTTCATTGAATCTTCATGAAACTAGATCAGAATGATTATCTTGGTGGATTCTAGATTGAGTTTGCATATGGATCATCTGAAGTCAAAAACTATTTTACAGGGTCAAATCATAGAAAAACCTTGTGTATGCCATACAGGTGAAATTTGCAACCAAATCAACATGTAAATTGGTCCGAAGGTTTGTCTTGTTAAAGTCAAACAGAATGTCTGTGTTTATGATATATAGTTTAGGGCTCAAAAATTGGTCACATATTGTCATAAGTAGTTCTCAGGTGAGCGATATAAGGTCATCTTGGCCCTCTTGCTGTCAAACAACCTTCTAGTTGCTATTGACAATGTATATGCGACAATCCAAGTTGTTATTGACCTTTCATCTGCATGTACAATATTGTGCTATAAGGAAATGAGCTGCCAATACTTGAAAAGAATGTGAAGACTTCAATGCTCTTAACGTCTCCAAACCGTTAATTGAACTTCTATTTATAACTTTAATGTTCTCTTTGAAAGATCTTACATATACTGTAAACACATGTCTATCAATGATTTTCCAGTATCCTATGTGAAAATGCGCCATGCTGGTATTTAATTAAAACTTGTTTCATGAATTGCATTTACAGACATTGATCACTGGAAACTTGGCTTTCGGTATCCTATGCAAATATTTAGCCTTAATACTGCTTAATTTCTATAATGTAAAATTATTTTACCTTTCAAAATGGCTATGATACTGTAAAAGTCTTTATATTAGCTAGTTGTTTATTTCACAATATTCAATATTACTTCATACAATGATCAAGCACAATGAAAGGAAGTGAAGTGTACAAGAACCATAACTCTATCTTGACAAATTACAGAGTTATTGCCCTTTATTACTTTTCCTTGTCCAGAGCATAATATGAAAATTACTGGTCGGAATTCAATACAACTTCATAAAAAATCGAGCACAATGAAAGGAAGTGCAGTGTACAAGAACCGTAACTGTATCTTGACTATTTTGACTCATTACAGAGTTATTGCCAACAACTGTAACTGTATTTTAGATTTTTTACAAGGTATTCTGTCACTAATAAATTTTTTGATTGGCAAAGCAGTCTTGTGTGGGTATTTATTATCCCTCACACCAAAAGGGCGGAGATATGGAATGGGCTAGCTCCATCCATCCATCACACTTTTATCTGGAGCATAACTTTGAAAGTATTCAAGGGAATTTATTTAAACTTTACGCACATATAGAGGACATTGAGAGTAAGTGCAGTGTACAAGGACCTTAACTCTAGCTTGGCCTGTTTTTGAATTATTTCCCTTTATTGAAGTTTCTTGTCCAGACTATAAATCGTTATGTTCTGAACCAAATTGATTTAAATTGCATACACTTACAGTGAGAGGAAATTAATACGCAGTGCAGAGTCCAAGAACCATAACAGCACCTTACTCTTTTGTTTAGTTATCTCCCCTTATTGATTTCTCATATAATACTTTTGTCCAGAACAAAACTCTGAAAGTAATCAAGGGAAATTGTTTCAACTTTACACACAGATATAGGACATTGAGAGGAAGTGCAGTGTACAAGGACCTTAACTCTATCTTGTCCGATATTTGAATTATCTCCCTTGATTACTTCTTCATGTCAGGGCCATAAATCCTTAAGAAATGAACTGAATTAATTCAAATTGCATGCAGTCATAGAAGACATTAAGATGCAGTGCAGTGTGCAAGAACGATAAGTCAAACCTACCCTGGTTTGAGTTATCTCCCTCTATTGTTTTTTAGCGTAAAACATTTGTGCAAAGCATACAATTTCAGATTTTTAGAGTAGAAATGAGGCATTAACACAGAAAGTGCAGGTGAATAACGCTCAACAAATAATTACTGAATTAGAACCTTTACCATATCCATTCCTCTCACCTCAAATGTCTTGGTCATAGAAAGAGCAGTCGGTGGGGGGATGGCCATGTCTAACATGGCTCTTGTCACATTTAGTGATAGGTCTAGTTATAGATCTAAAACATTAACGCCACTTTCTTTGCGCAGGTGTCAAAAATCTTACCATTGCTTCTTCAGATCATGATGAACATGCTCACTATAATTTTGATAAGTTTACTATTTCAATCAGTAAATTATCACAGAGCCCCTTTTTTACAATTAACAGTTCTGCCCAAATTGAAGGATACACAATTCTATTTTTGAAATAAAGCAGAATCAGGAATAAGACATTATCTTGGTTATTTATTAAGTAAGCAACGAAATTAGGCCATAATTAATAAATTACTGCTTTCATTCAGATTTTTAAAAAACAAGAAACTTAAATTTTTACAGGTATCAGACAATCAAGTAAAATTACCTTTCTTTGAATTCATTTCAAATTATGGTTATTGTCTGACTTACACTGTTGGTTGAACTTTTGCAAGCAGGCTCTAATTTGATGAAAGTTTTATATGCAGTCTTCTTTCATACACACATTTCATTAACCACTTGTTGGATTGATATGAATCTTGAACAAAGCATTGAAGGGCATGATACACTCAAGTTAGGTAACTCTTGATTGAATTCAATTTAAATTTTGGCTTTTGTTGCTTTAAAAAATTCCAGTTTGGGTTTTGCCTGCAAGCTCATCGTCCATCCCATTTGGAAGTCAGAAGATTATAAATTCTCTGGAAACTTCTTTTGCAGGAACATGTCCTTCTTAGCTTACATGGTGAGCTATTGTGGCTGCTTAATGTCCAACATTGTGTTCCATCTGTCATCATCAGTTGCTTCAGAAAGCATCTAACCACTTACACTGTTATAACTAGACTTCACAGGATTGTGCCTTTGCCGTTTCTCTTCAAAAAGTGCCCTAACAGTTGCTGTCCTCTGCACAAAATGGTTGTCAGAGCTAAAAAAAAATAATTAAGATGTCTCCTTTATTACTGAGCCAATGTCAACCAAACATGGTTCCTTGGATTACTATCATACCCTAGTCAGTGTGTGGGGGGGGGGGGGGGGATAGAGGAGTGGGTCTTATTGTTTTGTACCTACTCCATATCTTCTAAACCCCATTATGGATTTTCATGAAACTTGGGTCAAATGTTTATCTCATCAAGATGATGTGCATAACCTATGTTCCAGCCCCATCACATCAAGATCAAATGAGCATAACCTGACCTCAGGATTGTTGCTTGTATGGTCCTCTTCCGAGATTGTTTGCACAGTTCAGCTCCAGCTGGTGCACAATTATTATCTTTATTAGATTTTTACTAGTTGTATTTGCAGATGTTGTCTATTCACTCAGGTGAGTGATAGGACCATCATGACCCTCTTGTTAAGAAATATTATTGCTTGTCTTTCACTAATAAGACTGTAATAACTGTCACCAGACACAGCTGCTCTTGTAGTGTTTGAGTGAGTTCCAAATGTCTACAGCTATAGAGGCTTTTTGCCTGAATACAATTTCAACCATCTTGAGTCAAGGTTACATCAAAGATCTAAACATTAAATAATGCATTTTGCTCAATACTTCAAAGATTCAGTAATTTTTAAGAATTTAATCCATTACTGTACACAGTTTTAAAGCTATTACTGTCAATTTCAAGGTCATGCATTATTCTGTTTCCTGTCTATCTGATGAGGAAATAGATTTTGTTATAATGTTACAGTTGATCCTTACCAGAATTCTTTTTTGTTTCAGATTTTTAAAGTTAATGCATAGCAATTCTATATCAAGTCAGTATATTAATATCATGTGTATAATAACATGAACAAAACTTTATGGGAGACGGGTCTGTATTGAAATAAATCTCGAGATAAAGAAATTAGCAAACTGATCATGATCACTGATAATACATTGATTAGGAGAAACAAAGTCCAGCAGAGCTTATGCCATGGTGGTTTGTCCTCCGTCCATCTGTCCATCCAGCATTAGAATTACCTAGATCCCACTCCCCCATCAGTAGTGTTTTTGAGCATCATTCTTTTTATGAAAGTTATACCTAAAGTCATTAAGACTCAATTATGTAGTCAAGTGAGATAACTAGGGCAAAGCACCTTGCCAAAAAAATACAGGTTCTAACTTTGATACAGACCTACCATAAAAATGTACATTGCAGAAATTTCAAGCACCTGTCATGATATGAAGCAATAATAGCATTCCTTTATCTACCGATTTACAAGTTAGCATTTTCTTTAGTTAACCAATTATAACAGTTGAGAAAAAACTCTGTTCTCCATCCAGGGGAAAAAAAAATCTGTTCAAATAGCAAATCAAACTTGTCAAATTATAACAAAGAAATCTTTTTCAAAATTTGATATACATGGTATTTATTAAGAGGGATAGTTTTCTCACGAAATAGAAAATAAGATTAATTCCTCTGCAGGGGAAAAAATGGATGAAGCCGGCTGTTTTTCCGAGGCAGGGAAACTGCCAATAGTTCTTACTGCACACGGCAATCTTCCTATTGGAAAATTGACGACACAGAAAAACACTAACAAGGTTACGATGAGTCACGTAGAGAGGTGAGTCACCAGAGCCCGGGACAAACATTCTCTCCATGTCAGCAGAAATAACACTTTCCTGCTGAGCCAAGTTTTCCGAGCATAAGTCATTCTGGTTTCCTTTGTACATTGACGTTGGGGAAAATAATTTGCTTAGTAGGCAATGTGAATGCTTGAATCTGCAGTATTGGAAAAAATGAAAAAAATAACTCCAAAGACGTTAATGGAACACTTCTCTGTTATAAACGTTCTGTAGTTGTATGAGCTGGATAATGATTTAGTTAGTGCTGGGAAAAATATAGGTGAAAATTGGCGGGCAGTGACTCATGCAGTGTGGGAAATCTCGTGCAAAATGCTTCTCTGGCTTTGTTGCTTTCATGGCTGTTTTGAGAGGAGATGTTTAAAGGGTTTGACAATGTGAACACCTGAATGCTTGAAAGGAACTTACTGTGGCGTGGGAATTGTTCAGGAAGTGGGATATTATATGTTGGGGTATGCACAAGAACTTTGGCTTTAACAATCTTGGATTTTATGTGAAAAGTGTCTTTTTTGAGATAATGAGTGGTTACATTCTTGTATAAAAAAAGGTAATGTATGTAGAATGTACATGTGATATATAGTACCATCAAGCAGTAAATGTTTGATTGCACATACTTCATTATTTAATATTGAAGAAAATTGCAGCTGTTTGACTGCAAAGAAAGTCCACAATTATTCCAACATGCAGCAAAGATTTTTGCAACAGCACTAGCATTAATTACTGTTAAAATTTGTAAAGCAAATTATGGAAATGTCTAAAACAGACTCTTTTATTTTTAAAAGAAGAGAAATGTAGAATGTTAGATATAAGACTTGTCTATTTTCATCCTTACATAATAATCATGTTGCAATATAGTAATTTAGATTTATTACATTTCTAGCAATTTTTAATAGCAATCATAACCATAGTAACAAAGAGAAAGCAGAAGATATAATATAGAAATTAGAAATATCAGTTGTAGAAATGGTTGCCATAGAAATTTCTGAGTAAACCAAACGTTCTGAAGACATATACATAAATGCTCAAACTAAGAAAAAATAAATAAAGGGGACAAAATAAGGGGATGACACTGCCAAGTTAAAAAGATTCGCAATATAGTATTGAGTTGCACAAGAAGCAAGTCAGATAATATTTCTTAATCTTCAAAAATAATTGGTGTGTTTCCAGGCCTCTTTCGCTTCCAGACATTATTCAGTGGAGAAAAAATAGACAATTTTGAACATTATTACATGTTAGCTATCCTTTAATATAATTCAGTTGTCAAAAATGATACTTTTACACAGATGTTCTGGGGCAATAAATCCTCTCAGTATTTTCTGAGAAAAGTCTCCTATGTTTAAATAGACATAAATATGAATTTGATATTTAATGGACTGATTATTTTGTTGTTATTAATGTAAACAGTTTTATAGTGTTCAGTTACTATGTTCTTGTTAAAGAAGTTAGCAAACAGTTACTGTTGATTTCTAAGGGTTGCCCAGGGGTTAACTGCAAAACTGTTGTAAGTCTTTCTTTATTTCATGTAAGTTACTACAGTTTTGCGGTAATCCCACATTATTAAATCTGTAATACTATATGTAACAAATTAGAATTAATAAAGATTTAATCTTTGTTAAATATACAGAATATAATATGGAAAAGAAAATCAATGTACTTATATACAGATATATAATTCTGGGCTTTGTTTGGATACCAAGTACTGAATGAGTCTGAATCAGATAGATAAATTAAAGATAAAACAGTTTCTTTATTTAGTATGACCACCTTTCTGTAAAGGCCAGCAATTTATGTTTTCTGGGCACATTTACCTTATTAATCATATCCTTTAATGCCAGTTGCTTGACAGGTTCCCAGGCATATGGTTACCACTGTTCAACAAGCAGGCAGCTCATCAACTGGCCATATCAAACTGGGACCCCAGCTGGGATTCGAACACTCAATCTCCTAGTCCAGTTTTTACCAATTAAATGACAGGTTTACCGTTGGTAAGGCCAAAAAAAAATATATGTATGTTTCCGGTGACCTGACCTACCCTATTTTTAACCCCCGACCTTAAACTTTTTATTGACCAAAAAAATAATTTTGAGTACAAAATAATTTAAGAACGAATCATTCGTGGGTACGAATCATTCGCCGGTTCGAATTCAAATGAGGATGAATCAAAGGGTACATAAAAAGCTGTGTATTAAAAGTAGTGAGCATATACATCTACATCTACAACCATCTGTGGAAATTCTACTACTATGAAGAAGCTATTCTACTCGCCCTGAAAATTTTATTATTTTTTTTAAATCGACCTACCTACCCTATTTTTTTCTGGCATGTCATAGGAAACATACATTTTTTTTTTGCCTTACAAGCATACTAAAGCTAAGATCAATGATAGCACTAGTATAAAAACAGAAAATAAAAATTGTGACGGATTTTCAGCAGCAACATTTAAAAAAAAAATGAATGCAAAAGATGCATCATAATGTGATGAAACAGAAAGACAATTTTCTGTGAATTAACTTCCAATTAAGGCAGACTTACTAAGGCTGATGAAATTTATTTCACTGATTTTGTTTTTAAAATCAGTTTTAACAGTTACTGTTCGTAGCAAATAATTAGTTCCTCTGTGATAATTAACTGTCGAAGCTGATGTGAGAGTTACGTGTATAGCCGTTTAAAAAGTTCCAATTAATTTTCCAAACCTGGCAATAGTCAAAGCCTTTACACCTTTATATTATTTGTAAGTCATTCTAAGGGTATTAAAATGTGTAGAATGATGTAAAAGTTTCATGAAAACAAGCGGAAAAATCTATTTGCAGATGAAATTGAAAGTTGATTTATACTTTCACTCAATATCTTGGAACAATACTGTTTCTTTTTTAATTTTCAAAATCTTGTAATGTTGAACAGTGTTGTCATGATACTGTGTATTTGGATGGTTAGGAAATCAGGATTTTATATTTTAATATGAGGATATAAATGTATGTATTATATTATGTACTATCTATTATAAAGAAAACAATGTAAGGCACAGTTCTAAGGCTTCTACTTAATTTTTCTAATGACTCATGTTGAAAGTAGCACTTCCTTTAGTTATTACAAAACATGAAGCCGTGGCAAGGCAGACTTATTTTAAGAAAAGTAAGAAAAAAGGATTAATTTACACAAATAGTTAACAGTATGATTTGCTCTTTTGTCATCCATCATAATTCAAAATTAAGGGACAGATTTGTCTGTGCGAAAAAAGCCTGGAACAGGTTTGATAAGGTTTCTAGTTTCTATATTTGTCAGTCATTTTCAATCAGACTCATACTAGTTAAGAAAATGTTGGTAAAATTGCTGGAATATGTCTTTCCACTGCACTGAGCTTTCAATGTACAGTTATTTCTATATATAACAACACCGGATGTAGCAAAATTCCAGATATAAGGAACAAATTTTTTGCCCAGTTTTATTCTTTTTTTATTTAATGTAAAAATATTATCTGGCTATAACATTCTCCAGATTTAAGGAACAAATTTAGATGATTCCTTTAAGTTTGTTATATACAGAGTTTACTGTATGTAACACTTCCATTTAACATTATTTTTTCTCAGATTTATACACAATTGAATCATAGTTTATTTGACCTGTTTTAGCCTGGAGAAAAGGTCTTCTTAACACAAGTCTAAATGTGAAGACAATTTTTATAAAACATCCTTGATCATTTCATGAAAATATATAGTAAGAGCCAGTCCAAATGCTTTATTTGCTATAAGACCTGATTATTGGGGAAGAATCTGTTAAAATCTTTTGTAATATCCAACAGTTTGAACAGGCTAATGGCATTCTATAAATGCGTTCTGTAAAAACTGTTTGACTCTTGACCGAATGCCGTTAAAACTGTTTGACTCTTGACCGAATGCCGATCAGTTAGCGTAAGCATCAGTATGATTTGTATAAAAAGGCTTCATCGAGATCAAACAGAGATCAAAAAGAATAATGTAGAGCAAAATGTTATAACAAAGACAAGTTTGAGCTTCCTTTGTTTGAACAAGCATTCCGTCTGCATCACGACATGCATTCATATAGGCATGCTTTGATGTACAAAATTAATACACATTGTAATGATCAAGCTCTTTGAACTTGAAAGTCTAGCCTCAGGTGAAACGTGTCGGTAAGGTTTTCAACAGAACTTGTTCCAAAAAAGAGAAAGAAGAAGAGAGAAAATAGGAAAAGAATGATATGATTGTTTATCTTTTACTGGGATATAAAAAAATGCTTCATTTCACTCTTGGTACAGACTGTTTTCAAGGTTTCAACAACTTTGAAGTAGCGTGATTCAGACAGTTTTGCAGGTTTCAGCAACTTTGAAGTAGCGTTAGAGCATTTCTGTGGTCTACAAGTAAATCTCTTCAGTTAGACAAGCTTTGCCTTTTGTTGTAGGCTAGCAGATTGAAATATCTCCACCATTGAAAGCTTTCAAAGGAATATATGCAAGAACATTACTCAACTTTTCTATAAAATAGCTAAATGGTGTAAGATGAACAAAGGAAAATGGCAGACTAAAAGAGAATCTCTAATTCAAAAAGGTCTTTTTTCTATCACTAATCAGGCAGGGCTTTGATCTTCTGCTGACTGATCAATCAGATTTTACTTTGTCTGCTTGTGTAGTAATCCACATATAATGCCTAGATTATATAAATGCGTTTTTCCAAGCACTGATTTTCCCCATTTCCTTAATTCGCTGAGGTGGAATTATGGCATAGTGGTTGTTGCATTGTTGAGAAAATATCTGCAATGTTAGCAGTTTTATTTCCCTGACAATTTCATTTTGAAAAGTCTCAGTTTTAGTTGTATTTTGATTTGTTTCAACACTTGTAGATTTGCATGCTCTTACATCAGCTTTGTTCAGGTTTTTTTTCCAGTTTTCAAGTGTTTGCATAATCAGCTGTTCACATAATATTAGTTTAAACATCATTTATTCATTTATCAAAGCATGAACAAATACAATACATTTATAAACAGTATCCAGGATTGAGAAGAAAGCTATACAGCTTATTTGAATCTCTTTCCTGAACATAATATTGTACAACTGACATATTGTTTTGCTGCAAATATCTTTTGAGTGCTATTTCCAATTGAGAAAGATGATTTTATGCTTACCAAAGCATATACTTTCACCAGAAACAGCCTAGAGAGATACTCCTTGTTGAAACCAACAAATTCAATAGCATTATGCTATTGTTCAAGGATTGTGTTGCTGAAAACCTGGCCTTTGTTCATATTCTAATAAGAGTCAAGACAGTTATTTCAAATTTGAAATACTTTATATATTTCAGATAGAAGATGAGAGATGGGAACTACAAGAGGTCAAAACACAATCTTCCCATGATGCCATGCAGGATAATCCACACCAGGAGAAAAGTACATCATCATCAGCAAAAGATACCCATGTTACAACATTGACAGATACCCAGAATTCTCTGGACAATATGCAACTTCCTGTTTGTTTGACTGGTTCTGGGCCTGCATATTCAGCAACTACCTCTGGCAGCATTCATGTTGAGAACAAGCCTCAGGGTGACGATCCATGTTCGAAAGCAGATGACACTTTAGTGAGTCATCCGCCAACTTTTGCGCAGTTGGAAACTGACTCATTGTTGGTGAGTCAACGAGAACTAGGTCAACACCAAAGTAATGTCTTGGCAAACACAACCCAAAATGAATTCCTGCAAAAGCAAATTGAATTGTTCGAGGAAAAGAAGCGCCAGCTTAACCAGCTTCAGATGCAAATACAGCAGCAGTTGTTCAAGGCTTCGGATCCGGGACCAGTCAGTTTGGAGCATGAACTGGATAATGCGGCACTTGCACAAAACAGCACACCAGGACAGATTCAAAATGGAAATACAAGTGCAGGATTTTCAGATGATAACTTAATGGAGCAAGTTAAACTTGATAATCACCATTTTGGCAAAAATCTGAATGTTAGTAACCTGGATTTCAAATATTCAAGCAATACTTCTACTCAGGGAATTTTTGTTTCTGGGCAAATAAATCTGGATTTGAACTCAAACGTGACTGGTTCAGAGAATACTTATGACAAATCGCTAACAGAGGTGGAAAGCCAGTCATCTCCATTTTTACACAGTGCAGATACTTTCTCAGGGATACAAGAAGCCCACATTTTCTGCACACCAACACAGCAAAGAAATTCTTCTTATGTTGAAGATGATATTACTCCATACATTCTTAAAACTAAAACTAAGTCAGACCAAACTGAGGCTGTGGGAGAAAATAATGAGAGAGAACAAGAATTTGAAAAGGTGCAGTTAAGTGTTAAGGGTTCTGTGGGAAAAGAGGCTGTTCGTAAAACTGAATCGATCAGTGTTCCATTATGGACACCTCTTGCTATGAAAACTGTTGCTAAGCAACAAACTGTAGACAAAATAAATGAAGAGCACCAGTCTGCTGAGACAGTTCAAAGTATTGACTCTTCATATAGTGAAAACAATAAAAGTGTTTGTAACCCAAAGACTGAATGTAAGCCAAAGATTGATTTTGAAGCCAAAAGTGAAATTGACACATGTGTGACTAACAGTGAATCTGCTGTATGTAAATCAGATGGGCTGGTCCCAAATGAGAAAGCTAAGAATGTAGAAGAGAGGGAATCTGTAAGTGAACAGTGTCAAAAGACCCCACTAAAGAAGAAATCAGCATTTTGGAGTGTAGGAGGATCAGGGTTAACTCCGGTGGTGGGTTCACTGTCCCTGCGTGCTAATACAGCAACAAACCATGAACCATCAGGAATGCCTCGGTCACATTCTCTCCACAGCAGTGTCTTGAGAATAGCAAATGAACGCTACCTAGAGGCGTTGCTGGACGATGAAGTAGCTCTCTATATGTGCCGGCTATCCCCTGGCAGTACTTCAAGGAGGGGTAGAGATCTGTGCTGTGACCCAGTTGCCAAAGTTCTCTTACATGGTGATGATATGGTTAGTATGTTACTGTGTACTTTTGTATTCAAATCTTACAGTGATTCTGGAAAATAAATTGACTGCTCATTTTTCATATATTAGCCAGTGTATAGTACATCATGCAGATCAAAAATATGTTTCATTGTATAGAAGTAACAGTTGTAGTAGATACAGCATAGTTCACTTGCTTCATGCACATTTTAAATGAATTTTCAGATATAACAAATGATATCTGGATCTCCAAAATGATTTCTTGTATTTTCGTACATAAACTTATTTCCGTAGCAACAAATTTGCCTGATAAGAAGTGTCAGTAGGTACATGTACAAACAGGTCCGCTGAATTGCTGCTACATGCACATTTCAGTATTTGATTAATATTCATTGAGCTTTCATCAGTCACTTCATATCTGATGTCATCTGTTCAATTTCTGAAAAGTTTGTACCTCCGAGAGCGGAAATTTAATTAAAATGATTACTTTTAATGGATAACAAAAAGTAGAATTATTTGATTCACTAATATGAACTCCACAAGAGCTATTCATGTGGTATAACTACAGTAAAGTTTCGCTTCTAAGACCACCTGATATTTAGACCTCCGTCTATATTAAGACCGGATATTTCAGAACCAGATGCTCAATTTCATAGTAGAGACCGATTCAGTAATAAAACCACATCTAACGGGTTCGGAGGGTGGTATCAAAAGGCAGTAGCTTGACAGTACTGTAAGTGTCCTCAAACAAAATATATAGATCTTAATTTTTTGGTATCGGAATCTTGCACTCAAAACAAACATTTTTTCTGTTGTATTTCATGTTCAAAAGACAAATGTGCATTTTTTATTTAGAATATGATACTTAGATTGGGTAAAATGATGCCAGTCATCATAGCTTTGACCTCATCTGTGTTTTAAACCCAACACCATAAACGCTGCTCAGTCTGCTACAGATTCTATGGAAAACTTGAAAGTCGGGTAAAAGAGACATAAAACAGTGGAATTATATCCTGATGAAATCACAGTGAGTTTATCAGGATATAATCTACCAGTACATTTCAGTAAATGCCATAAAACATCAATGAATGTTTACACTGTATAAAGAGATTATTTCATCTATCTAAGAGACTTGCGTTTGAAAACATCATTGTATCATAGAATGATATTTAATATCTTGATTAATCTATTTTATGAAACACAAATTGAATGTTGTATTGAACTTGTATATTGATATAATATACTTGTATTTAACATTGTTTTGAAGGAAAATTTTTCTTTAACTACCTGACTATTATAATTCAACTTTACAATATAACACACTGTATTAGATCAATTG
>JAUMHA010365260.1:0-13823 GCA_032359765.1 Saxidomus gigantea | reverse complement strand
TAGTCGATCGTTTACCTTAAACATTGAAGAACGTATCCAGCATCATTAACAATATATTTCAGTTACTTTTGTTCGCTCAAAGGTGGCTTTTGGTCAGTTTAGTGATATGGCATTCGAGAGAAAAGGGCATAGCGTTTTAAATGCAGAAAGAACAATGACATGTGTATACTTTATTCAAAGCATGAATCATTTAAATGTATAATGTAAAATTAAACACATTCCATACACTTTTTTGTTTCAGTTATATATTGTCCGGCTGACACGGACTATTACGGTAACGACTGGGAGAGGGGAAATCCGGGCAACAAAACAGTTAAACAGTGTCCACAGGGATACACTGGTAAGATTAAAAAATAAATGACCGTCATGGAAATAGGGGCTTCGGATATTTGGGCTTTAGATAGTAATTGATATTGATAATTGATAATATATATACAACATGCCTGGCTTTAGAATGTTACGATGGACTGTGTACTAAAACGAGACCATCCATCTGGAAAACATGATTTGAGACAACAATTAGATCTATGAATTATGTGTCTGTTACTACTTAATGAATATGTTACTCTTTAAAATATGTACATGGAATTTAAATATAGGCATCGTTACACGATATTGCAATGAAGATGGGAAGTATCAACATCCAGTGTACAACTGCACAAGTTCAACTATTAATCACATTTTTGAAGAGGTAATAACTTTGTCTAAAATACATCTGCATGTTTTTATCAAGATTGGAGTAAATATAAACACAATATGCATATTACCACGGAATCAATAGTAACTAAACAGCAGTGAACATAGAATAAGATAAATCTGACATGCGTGTCCGTGATATTTTTTTCTGCTGCTTTTCTAAGCTATTCATACATTGTTTTCTGAAAACACAGTCAAAGGTCCCTTGAGAACTAAGTAAGACATTTCATTCAGATGACTTCATTTTGCAAACCTAAATTTAGTATTGCTACAATCGTTAAATCGTCTTTTCTTCAGATAATTGGAAAGGACAATAATGGAAGTGCTGACATAAGTGAAGTGTTAGACAAACTAGCAAATGCCACTTCATTTACAGACGAAAATAGCACACTTCTGATAGGAGATATGGATACTATCAACAAAGTGTTGGCTAAAGTTACAGACCTGGTCATAGTCAACAATACAAATGTTGACGGCATCGCTAATGTAAGTTGAACTAGACAGCCTTTCAAGGAATGTATTATTGCATAATTAATGTTAATGCTAAAACAATTAATTGAACAGTGAGTACGAAGAACAATTAAAAAGTTTTATGAATATTTATTTATGTGTTACTATGCAGGCCTATCTCTTCTGGTCGGGTGTTGTAAGAATGCCCGAATTGAAACGAAAAACGAAGAACAAACGGTTAAGCTTTCAGTTAGCAACGAACGAATAAGCCTTGATATGAACTCAAAGGAACAGTGTTTCAGCACTGATTTAAATTGCCTTAGCAAGTTGAAAAAATCACGAGGCTTTGTTCGGTTACACTACTCCTTCACAAACAATGTGTACATCGTATTATTAAATCATCTTGAATCAGTAGTCAGTGTTAAATTTCAAAGTTAACGGTTTTCAGTTTTTATTAAGTGCAGACTTTGTTTCTGTTTGACCACACGAAATTTCTTCATAAAACATGTATTAAGTATTCATCTTCTCTAGACAATTTGTATCTACACCGCAACCTAATAAGTTCACACTGAACGGCTTTGAGCGTTGTACCAGTATCTTTTTATCGTTCCGAAATAAATGCTTGAAATTAAGGTTAGGGGTAAGTATCATTTAATTGATACTAAGAGTAAGATATGTTTTTTAATAATATTACCCTTTTCAAGATGACCTTCATTCAAGGCTACTGTGTCAGTGTTTTGGTAACTCAATCTTGAAACGTATGTCGTATCACATCTTTGTATAATATTTCTTAATAGTTAGATATTACCATTTTCTTACATGACGACATCTCCGAGTAATATATTTCATGTTAAGAGTCCATAATACAGCTTTCGGTCCAGTTGTTATTTTGACATATTTTGTTCGACTGGTTTCTATCATTTGTGTTACTAGTTTTTTTTTTTTTTTTAACTTTTTGCAAAACTACAAAATATTCAGCCAGACAGCACAAAAAGCTCACGTTATATGTTTAAGAAGAACCCAACATTATTCATTTTAGTCATTTATGGATACTGTGGACAATATTCTAGATGTAAACACTACAGCTACATGGGAAGTAATGATTAACGAGGTAAATATGGACATTAGTTCTAGGGTTATTTATTACACAATCAATAATGGTTATAACAATTATCATCATCTTCATTTAAAGTAAGCAGAATACAGTTAGCAACAAACATAAGCTCCTATCAGCTTTTAAACCGACGTCTCTTATGGTGGTTCTCTCTGGAAGCGAACCATCTGCCTGATCTGGTGACTACCTAGTATCTCACATATTACCAAGGCCTGGAATCGAACCAAGGTCGCATTGTTAAGAGACATGAGTACTAAAGTTTGACCTTTTCAAAATTATCACCGAAAAAGTACAATTTTGTGACAGATGCTATGGTTTACAGATGAACTGTTTTGATGATGTCTAAATTATCTGTAATGAGAAATTTGAACGTTGGAATTTCTGGACGGAGTTATTTAGATTTAAAACATTGACGAGGTACGTTCTTCCGATATTGTATTTAGACAGGTTCTGGAGCAGATAGTGTTCTTGAAAATATCGATCGTTTCGTGGACAAAATGGTGAGCAACACGAATACGACGATTCTGCTACCTAAAACCAATCTATGTAAGCAATGACTTTTTTTAAAAATACGTTTATCTGTTATCATACAATAACTTGTAATTTACAGAATAGTAACCAGGTATCGTAGTTAAAGCAACACTAATTATAGCTTAATTCATTTACATTTAATCTGCTCTCAGAAAGTGATCATGATTTTGCGACCAGTGCAGATCATTATCAGCCAGCATATATGTTAGGGATACCTAGTGGAGTAAGGGTAGATCGTCGGGTTTGTTACCAAGAGGTCGGGGTTCGCATCTCGTCATTGAATTTTGAGATGAACCTCCCTCTACATTCCTTTCTTACGACGGAAGTACTTCTCAGACCCTCGGGAAGCAGTCATTGAGATTAGTTAACTAAAGATGCAAAAACTGGAGTCTACAATCGATCTAGAATAAATAAGTATACATTAAATACAAACAACTTTTCATTGAGGAGTCTTTTAGAATTAATTGTATCGTTCGAAATGAAAGATGAACAAATCTACTTGCTCCACCAATACTTCATAAAGGTGTGGTCTTGTTGTTTTATTTTATTTTTATCCCATAAAACATACGTGTTGTAGTTTTTAAAGCGATTTCTTTTCATGGAATGACTTGGTAGCATTATAAACAAGAACAACGCTACGAAACAGAGTTTGGAAATGTTGAAATATGTTTTAGCTGAGTAAGTGACAACAATATTTGTTTTCCGACAGATGTTAAAACGGAATCGATCAGTTCCTGTGGTAGCGATGTGCATTTTCCTAGACGCGGAACTGATGAAGTACCGGAATGGGCAGACATAACACAGGACCAGCTAGTTGTTGGTTGTAGCAATCGTATGTCTGTTTATTATTTATTAACATTTTTATAAAAAAATTCATTGACATAGAAGAAGCTTAAACGTCCCAGTTTATATACTTAGAAGCATATATTTCTGGTATATACATGTACATATAACTCATTTGTTTTTCCTTTCACTCCGATATTTGAATCTTACTTTTGATATCTTGTGTTCGCTAATTTCATAGTACTAAAAAATCTTCAGTAACGAAAAAGCACTATGTTCGTTATAAGAGTCACATAAAAAAAACCAACAGATTTAGACTTTTTTCCTGTGGGATTCTGTTTGATAAATATGATACATTTAAATTGTCACGGCGTTTGTAAATATATTATTTTGTTTCCATACACTCACGATAGCAAAGAAACGTTTTATTTGACTGAGTGTGTAATTACCTCTCTTGTGTGTTATAACTGGTTGTGCGTTTTATGTCATGTCATGCTTTATAATTATGTATGGACACATATAAGGCACACATATAATTTTTAAACTTTTGCTTGCTTACGTGAACTAATCAATTATTTGCGATTCTCTTGTTTCTTTCAAGATATACTTTTATCATATATAAAAGGAAGGGCGTCTTTGTATTTCTTTACCAGTTGTCTAAAAGAAAAGTTGTTCTGCTCTGTTTTTCAGAGGTTGAGGCTTTTAGTGGCGTGATGTATCGGAACCTCTCGAAGATCATCCCATCAAGAACGGCAAACAACGAGTATGTATAAAGGTTTCATCAACTTGAAAACTAATTTTTACATTTTATAAAACTCTGCCTAATTCAAACCTGTCAGACATGCATATTATGTTTTCTTGTTAAATATCATAATGTGTTACCTTCTGAAAATGAAGATATTATTATCATTATAATCATTATCATAATTATTATTATTTTATTATTATTGTTATGTATTATTTTTGTTTAACCCTCGTGAAACTAACTCCTTTATACAAAAGAGATAAATTATATAACAAATATAGAAAGGTTCATTGTCGCAGCTGTAGAAAAAACAGTTTGGAACACATTGTCTGAATAATAATGTGACGTGGACTGAGAAAATGGGTCCAGATGTGAATTAATTATTATTGCGCAAATGTAAAATGACAAATAACCAATTTTCACCAAATTTCGATTCGGCGTACCCATGTTTATTTGTAATGGAAATTACAAATTTGCATGAAAATGATTTTAAGTTTCAAGTTTCAAGTTTATTTAATTTCTTCCAGAAGGTCTTAGACCCATGTGGCAATACATGCTTATACAAATCACAAATATGGCAAGTCATTATATCAAGTCTTTATCATAAAGCATATTACTATAGTAAACACTTATTCTGTCACATTCGAAAAAGTGAAAATTAGGGCACGGTCAATCAAAATGAGGATTTATTGAAAAGTTGAGAGATTTAAAAAAGCGAAATACTGAACAATAAATTATGTGTTTCAGGAAAATTTACCTCCATATGAATGTGTAACAAGACAATCTACAACGTCAAATATATTGAAGTTAAAATTACTGTTTTGACGTTACAAAAGTCATATGAAGAATAACAATGTGTGTTATCTGAAAACAAGCATACCTTTAAAAGTACATGTAGTTGGTAGATTTACTTGAAATTTTCAATTCATAGTCAACAGATTTACACTTTTAGAAATCATGTAAACAAAATGTGTGATTTTAAGTCATCTGGACCCATTTTCACAGTCACAGTCACATTATATGAAGTGAAGTTCCAGAACACAAGTTTTACAGGAAACGTTCAATAAACGTTTTCTGTTACCTACAAAGGAAGTTCTATTAAATTTAAATATGTGAAGATTTTCAGAACAGAGTAGGTTATGCATATATTTAGATGCAGTTATGTGCAGTATGCAGTCATGTAATTGGCTTTTTTATGTTAAAATACTTAAATACCGAAGACAAAATAAATTACAAAAATTTAGATGTAAACTGCATGGCTTTTTGAATCAACCGTTTAATGTTTGCTTTCGGACTACCATATTAATTTTTCATCCTGTTATTGCTCTACAACCAGTTTTAGATTTGTTCAAGTATGTATGTTCTGTAATAGTTCTATAGAAGTTTCGTTAAGCTAAATTTGGTTTAGATAAAATTCTAGAGCAATTTTCAAGACTGTCACATTTAATTTTCGATTACAGCTCTTTTGCTGATCTGAAAAAACAACAGATCTGGAATGAGTCTGAAAAAGTTCGAGAACATATGATCTTGAACACTTTGAGGTGTATTTGCTCTGGAACAGATGTAAAACAAACTTCCACATAACAAATCGTATCTTACGTTCTAAACCCGCTCTTAAAATGTCATTGGATGCAGCTGAGACTGACATCGTGGTAAAGACTAGACATTTCACAACAGAAAGCTCAATTTCATAGTAAAAAGTTCTCGCTAAAAGGACTAATTCATAAAAAGACCACTTTTTATTGGTTTACTGGTTCGAAGGCTGGTTTCAATAAAAGAATTTTACTGTAGTTTATTGCCTGTTTGATTCTCCTTTTTGTATCTTTGAGTTTTAATTCTTTCACAGATCTGTGTCTTTGATGCTAAATGCACCTGTGATGTCATTCACCTTCTACCCGCTTATGCAGAGAACGCTAACCAATGAAGTGGAAATCACATTTCAGTTATACAATGTACGTAAGGAGGTTTCAAAATAACCCTAAAGTCGTTTTATGCTAAATATATCTATACGTTTATGTAATATTTTGATATTATATATGGAAAACGCCTTTATTAATACATGAAATAAAAATTAATCAGTCGGAGGCTAAAGGACAGTGTCGACGGATTCGTATGCATTTAATGTAGATGGCAAAGCTGTCGCAAGATTCAAGCACATCATTTCAGCGATGATAAGTAACTCCAACACAGGGAGTGAGCGGCTTTTGAAAATAATTTGTTCATAAAACCGAAGCTGACTGCTTATTAACAAAGATTAGAGATAAAAGAATAGAGATACATAAAGCAGATTGTTCACATTTAAAGTTTGATATTTATTTTATCTCAACATATAAAACATTTTCTAGTCAATCATACCCAAAGTAGAAATGCTTTTAATATGATGAAATTTGAATGCACATCTGAGGAAGCGACATCTCTTATTTGACACAATCTTATTTTATATTTGTAGAAAAACTGGGTAAATGCAAGCTGTTCATTTTGGAAAAAGACAAACAGGTAATGATATGTTCTGTATATTTTGTTTCTTAAATAGTAAGGTGATAGGAGTTAAAGTCCTTTTGTGCTTTAACTCAGCTGTGCATAAAAACAGTTTAATAAGCACGTTCTCAGTTCTATTCACATGAAATATAAAGAAAATCTGTATATAATTTTTAATAGTCAAGTCAAATTGGAAATTCATGCTTACCGTCAGGTATATTTTTATTTATATATGTTAGTAAGAGAATAATTTTGCAAATCACGTTTCTTACATGATTTCAAAGCACCTTGAGTTTTAAGCTTCTTTCTTGACCAATATTTGATTTTACCACTTTTAACCCAATGCACCAAACTCTTCTTGCTACCAGTACGGAATAATAACTTTCCAAATATTATTTTTCCTATTTTGACTGAGAGAGTCAATTAAAAAAAACTGCATGCAGGAGTTGTTTCTCTGCCACTGCCGAAATCTCTACCAACAACTATAACAACGCAAGAGAGATCACTGCGAAGAAAGGAACTATTATTTTATTTGTCCTTTTTTATTTCTAAAGCAGCAACTTCAAATACTAATGCAGCATTATCATTAGTTAAACACATCTTAATTGATTTTATAAAACTGTCACCAAAATATACTATATGCAGTAAGATGAGCATAATGTCACTTTAAGAAATAACTTAGTCGTAGTCATTTCTCTAATTACTAGAAAAAATGAAATTTAAACGTTACAAAAATGTAGGAGTATCTTTTATTCAGGATAGTCCGAAATATTTTAGCTGCAAAACTGTAATATATCGAATCATGTAATTTGTTAACACTTGATGATGATAAACAATTTTCTGAGAGTATACATTGATGATTATGATATTATTACTCAAAAATTGTGATGGCCATATTGAAAGGCAATATTTCTACTAATCTATTAGGAAAGATTTAGTTTCCAATTTTAAACAGCTTGAATTTTTATTTTAATCTTGACACAGATCCATAGACCTAAGTAGTACAAAACTATAACCACAATCATAAGGACATTTTCAATTTTCTGTTTTTGTGAATAGATCTACACATAAATGAATAATTTAAATAAAACAGTATAACACACAGGCACATATATTTGATTTTACAACATATAGGTTTTTTTTGATTTCCTACAATACAAAATATGTTTGTATATACAATATTTCCCATTAGGATTTTAAGCACAGCAAATAGTTCGTAATAATTTTGCTTTTATTGATACTAGTTCTCCAGGGTTTTGGTCTGAAGATGGCTGCCGACGGAAACGGGATGACAACAATGCAGATAGTGTTGTGTGTGTATGTGACCATCTTACAAACTTTGCTGTTCTAATGACCCCAGCTTCTGCTTCAATGGTATGTACCTTTCCTAATTAATTTACAGATAATTCATCATGTAGAGTGTAAGAGTAAGTTTTAGTTTTAAACAACACATTTTAATTTCTATCAAACATAGATAATTTATAATTTAATTGAAACATTTTATGAATAACGACATTTATCTGAAACGATACTGATAAAACAGTAATTCTGGTTCTGTCAAATATTAAATATCCTCTTAAAGTTATAATATATGTATACAAACTGAGTTATTACCTGTCTGACACCTTTTGTATCTCATAAAATCTAAATATACATAATACGACTAAATTGCAATGTTGCGTCTCGGTAAGTATGTATGTTACAATGCATATCTTAGTATAAAGAGATAAATGATACAAAATACATTTATTTACAGTCCAGGCCTTTACACAACCACCTTCGTATACTGTTTCGTCAAAGAAACACGCAAGTTACAATGTATGATTTGTTTCCTGTTGTAAGAGTTTATACACTTGAGTTCATAAACCACCTAATTGAGAAAGTACTTTAAAAGTCAAATGGCTTCAAGAGAAGACCAATCGACTGTGTTTAACCAACTGCTTTAGGTTTTAACTGCACTTATAAAGCTGTTTTCCCAGGAAGCGGACTCGAGAGTGACTTGATAAGCTACAAGCTTTCTTCACGATCGAGCTAAAATAAATTAGTATGAACTAATGAAAAAAAGAAATTCTCCTAAATGATGTATAAAAACATAAAGTATAATAAATGGTAAAATCAACATCCCACATTCGAGAAAATCTACTGAAAGTATTGCTGAGTTAGGTTTGACGGCTCTGCTACACTTTATGTTTAAACATGGAATAGCTCTGGATAATGTATTGATTAAATAGTATAGAACAGATACCTATTAAGCCAGAAAACTAAAATGTCGTTTATTGATTGAATTCACAGTTATCTTGTTATTGGACTGAAGACAGTCGTATTGGCCTGTAGCATTAAAGAATTAAATAAAGTTATGACAATTTTATAAACTAACTATATAATAATTTTGCAGTATGTCTTTAAATCTTCATTATTGATGTCTACGTAAAGGAAAAGTTTGCATTTTGGGGAAATGTTTCAAACAAATGCCAGATTCACTGCAGATGTTTCAAATGGAGCACAGAAAATAGCAACACGGTCCCGTAATGGCCGAGCAAATGGTCTAATGATGTTACATTTTTATTGTATTTGCATCGAATGAATTATCTGATCATTAAATTTAATGGTTGGGCATAAAATGCAAAATCGACAAAAATGTCAATAAGAGGTGAGAAAGCCTTAAAGTAAACAATTACCAGGCAAATTTGTGTAAAACACAATATTTATAGGAAATACAGGATGGCGAATCTCCAAGATTGAAAAATGATTTCTTTAAGTTATTTGATAATGATATGACTGTAGATAATACAACTGTCAATCACTGTATAATGATAATAATGGCAGCAAATTAAACAGTAAATAGAAAGTCCATAAAAATAAAACAAAGAAAAAGATCATGACTGTTCACGTGTTAGAAAAGAAATCGGGAAGCTAGCAGAACGAATGTTTTAGCACCCGAATGATATAAAGATAAACACTAGTTTCCATCAATTAAAAAACAGTACAAAAATACAGTACAGCATTAAATTACAAGAAACCGGGATTTGTTAAATCCGCTGTAGTTCAACTAAACACTTTACATAAGAAATCCTGAACAGTTCTAGAAGGGACTGGATACACTAAAAAAAAACACAAAACAATAATGACATGAACCAAATTCCCATGGATGATTGGACAATCTATTTTCAGGATTTTTATGAAAATATTTAGATAACTATTTGTAGTTGTCTACTGTTTCAAGCGTTTTGTTACTAACGTGAAAATAGATTTCCATTACTGATTCCGATGATTTTCGATTTTGTGTCCAGTTTCCACCGAAGACGAAATGTGTCACAATTATTTAGACAAGACTGCAGACAAATATTAGTCTCTGATAACACAGAAAATCATCAGGTAGTTAATCTTTATGTCGTTAATAGTAGCTCATTGAAATCAAAGTTTCTCTAACACATAGAGAAATGGTATAATACAACAGTTGAGAATATTAACAATAAATCAATTAAGTTTGGTTTTATATGATAAAAGTAAACTCACAGTTAACACCTACTCAACTTCGTGTCTTTGTTAAGGTATATGGACCATTTCAGTTACAAAGTATTCAATAAAACAGTAACGACTTATTTAATCCTAGTAAGAATGTCAAGCCGTAAATTAAAAATTGAAAGAGACAGATACATGGAGATCTGAACGACTATGCCTGTTTTGCAACACAGTCGCAGATGAAATACATTTATTGCTTGGCTAAAATAGAATTAATATCAAAGGAGTGTTACTCGATTCGCCAATTCTAACAAGTCATAACACAAATTTTAATTAAGAAAATATTAAAAACTGACATGTATATGCAACCCCGTTGACAAAACCACTATAGAAATTGCTATTCAATTCATATCTACAGACATGATATAGTAAGACGAAACTTTCATATCTGAATTTTTATATTGATATGTTCACCACTTTTTGTGTTTGTTTCAGTCGTGTTATGTAAATGTTGTTTGTTCATTTTAAGTTTATACTTGGATTTCAAAAGCAGTGTAACGGTTTATAATTGGTAGCTTACAATTTAAAAAAAATCTCAAAATAAATATACTTTACAGGAATTTATAATTGACCCTTCTAATTTGATGATTTGCTAATTTCAGATAGTTAGAATAACCATTTTTGTTCAATAGTCTGATAGCAAGCAGCTTCAAAAAACTAACTAAAGAATACTCTTTTCAGGCGAATGCTGATCATAATATAGCACTGAGTATAATATCGATGGTAGGCTGTATTTTCTCGATGATATGTTTGTTTGTAACTGCGGCTGTTCACGTTTACTTCTGGAAGTGAGTACAGCTTTTAAGAGTTTAAACACTCATTTTCAAATTTGTTTAAAGACAAAAATGGTGATACATCGATCCGATCCGATCCACGAAGCAGAGCTGACGATTCACTGATCGAACCACGAGTCATCAGCATCAACTAACGACATAAAAACGCTAAACACTGATGAAAATCATTTACTTTATGTGTTTTCAACATAATATCATAGTATTTTATTTTTCGTTTCAAAAATATGTTTTAGTGTTTTGAAAATTCATACAATAATGTCTTCGAATCTAATGCCAATGCTACGTTGCTAGCTCTTGAGTGTTTGTTTACTTCCTGTTCAGAAATCAACAGCGTAAAACTGAAAGAAAATGAACAAGAACTATTCGTTTTAGCTTTTAGAAAGTTTCATAGAACTTATATGTGTGTGAAAAAGATCGCGATCCGACCATCTCGACAATGACGAATATCAGTACTCGATTTTCTGGACTAGATCGCGGATATCCGAATATTCGGATACTCGCTACAGCCCTAACATCGACTAAGCTTATTTTATTTGTATTGAAATGATTTGAATGTTAATACAAGCTCTAGGTAACTTCTTGTCGATTTTCGCAGGGTTTGATCAATTTTAGGTTCGGCAGTTGTGAAATTAGAACAGATTCTGTTTCTCGGCCAGTGTATGTTAGATTAACAGATATTTTCAAGTAATATATTTAGTACAGCTAGGTTTACTCGGACTGAAGTCATACCCGAAATGCCAATGCAAATAAAACTTAGTTAATCATAGAATGTACATAATATTGAGAATCAGCGTTCATGACTGCATGTATATTTGGTTATGTCAAATCAAAAATATGTTAAAAAGTGTAGTCAACAGATGAATCAGTTTACTAACACTACAAGCCATCATTTTACTAGTTAAACGCTAGTTTAAACTAATATCAAGCTTATGTCTGCCTTTCATTATCGGAATTATTGTGATATGAAATCAATTTTATTTTATTATTTTCAGATTTGTTAAATCTGTGAAGTCTATTTTACACATCAATTTGTCCTGTACCTTATTTCTCGCTTATGCTGTGTTTCTTGCTGGTATTAACCGCACCGAAATTAAAGTAAGTTGTGTTGAAAGTGTACTTATATTGCCTTAAAAACCACTTCTAATCATAGTGTTGCATTTTGAGAAAAAAAATTGTAACAAGGGGTTGAAGCGTCCTTCGCATAAGCATAAGAATGTATGTATACATGTGGGAATAGCAAACGTTTTGATGAAAGCTTTTTTTTTTTGACGGGACGAAAAATGTTATAAAATGTAATACATGTGTCAACTGCTATGTTGCCATGATAAGATGGTGCCACCAGTGAGGAATTTTATGTTTACATATATTTGAAAAATATATGTTGTATGACATAGAACCTAAAAGGAACAAGTAACTTGTTTTTAATAATGAATTATTGATTTGATGAAATAACGCAATAATTAACTAGTTTATGGCTTGTTTCTTTGTGCTCATCAGTTTCCATATTTGATTTACTACATACTGTACGTTTGTATGCTTTAATAGGTCGTGTGTACGGTCATAGCGGCTGTGCTCCATCTGCTGTACTTGATCGTGTTCTTTGTCATGTTGACGGAAGGATTTCATCTAGCTTATACTGTCTTAAAACCTTTGAGTAGACGCAAAATTGGAATACCCGTTTTGATAGCATCCTACGGTACGTTTGGCGTTTTATTAAGATGTACATGTATATCATACGTACATTGCAGACCTAAAATATATAAAAGCATTCACTTATACCTTTAAGCTCTAAAAACGTGTACAATCAAAATAAGGAACTATCTCGCTGTAGAGTTAAAAGTACGCTTGAGTTTCACTACGTAACTGTCATTCAACGGGTTTATTTTCAGTCCTAGCAGTCGTCATTGTTGCAGTGTCTATGGGTGTTGTTCAGATGGAAGGATACGGAAATGAAAAATTGTAAAATTCTTATTTTTTCATAAAAAGTATTGAAAAGGATATAGATGAATTTCTTCGATCTAGCTTTCAATTGAAGTATTTGCATATTCTCTGTTCTGTTAAAAAAGATAGTATATCAGCTACATGCATATTCAATAAAACTTTCCATAAAACTCTAGGTTTGTTTGAAAAATACGTGATATTTAAAAAAAAAAAACAACAATACA
Organism: Saxidomus gigantea; assembly: GCA_032359765.1. Lineage (NCBI taxonomy): Eukaryota > Metazoa > Mollusca > Bivalvia > Venerida > Veneridae > Saxidomus > Saxidomus gigantea. The sequence continues at coordinate 545 of JAUMHA010365260.1, read as the reverse complement.
CTAGATGGTTTGTGTGACGCACACTACTATTCGCGAAAAGCTAGAATTACCGAAACACTCTCTTTCAGTAGATAAATTAAGTTCTGTTATCTACATGAAATTATAGGCAAACTTAAAGTTTCCAAATTATAAGAATAATACGATTCTATCAAGTGATCCCGATTTAATCATTTTATATTAAAGACACAGCTATATGTTTAGCAGCATGATCAGTATTCTGTTAAAATAAAATGTTATTTGTTTTTCAGTTGTTGGCTTTCGACAGAATCTGGATTAATTTGGGCGTTCGTTGGTCCCGTTCTAGTAATCATTACGGTAAAATTAACTTATACTATAAAAACGCAGGAAGAAATTTCGTGGGGTCAGGGAGATTTGACATCATTTTAATTCGTAAAAACTTACAGCATCATGGTCCATTGTAATTCCAAATGATAAACACTTTTCGGCTTTAATTTCTTTCAACATTTTAAACGCGTACACGAGCTTAGTTTTACCATAAAACGAACGTATTCTCTTGATCATTTTACTAGAATATTTAGTGCTAG
>JAUMHA010365249.1:0-10990 GCA_032359765.1 Saxidomus gigantea | reverse complement strand
GGGTGTCACAAAGGTAAATGTATGGGTGTCACAAAGGTAAATGACCTTATAGTGTATGGGTGTCACAAAGGTAAATGACCTTATAGTGAATGGGTGTCACAAGAGTATGGGTGTCACAAAGGTAAATTAGCTAATAGTGTATAGGTGTCACAAAGGTAAATTACTTTATAGTTTATGGGTGTCACAAAGGTAAATGAAATTATTATGTCATGCCATCACATAGGTAAATGATTTTAATATTAACACTTGTACTGAGGTCAGTGAGAAATCTTTTATGATTGGCTGGAAAATAGATCTTGCAATTCATACCTTAAAATGCAATTTCTTCAAATGGTGTATAATTATGTTTATATTTAGGCTCAAACTTTGGACATAAAGCAAGTGTGGGTGAAGAAACTGCGAGAGCTTATACAGGAACGAATGATGTACATACATGAGGCCTTCCGGGACAAACAACCAGTAGTGTTCAAAGCACCGCCTAAGATTAGTGTCCCAAGTAGAGTGAGCAGGTGAGTTTTTCAAACCTGTCGGTGTCCGGGGACAAAATATGCTGCAGTTTTTAACCTAACAAGGCTAAACTTTCTAAAATTGATTTTTCCATCTCTCAGTTTGGACAGTATTTTTGGATGACTAACGGACGTTATAGTCAAGTGTTTGAATCTTGGTTAGACTGCAGCAATCTGCAAGTATAGAATGATGTTGTAGCTCGGGATAGATCTTCTGTGTGTTTTAGGGTATAAGTGTCACAAGATGAAATGTGTAACTTATTTTGCTATTGTACATTGTTAGAATATCCCAGTTTCAATGTATTTATGCAGAACAATTTCAAACAAAAACTGTTTTGTTCAAATATCCATGCACACATTCGTAACACTGTTTGATGCCTTACACATTGGAAGGAACAAAAAAAAGATAATTTGGTTAAGCCTTAACTGCTTTTATTTTGTAGTTGAAGTGAACAAACATTGTGAATCTGCCATTTAAATTGTATTTGATGACTAATTAGTGAAAGATAATAGCTTGTTTGTAGCTTTGAAGCAATATTTACAGTAACTGAGAGGATTACCTACTGTAAATAGGGTCACATTTGCGAAGATTTTATTTTCGCTATTTTTGCAAATTTCCCCCACCTTGCTAATTTAAACTTTTTGCGAAACGCGAAAGATTCATTTCTCATAGATTTACTAAATGGTGAATTATCCTTTTACAAATATTGAATATGTCTGTCTGTTTGTCTGCGCACAAATCACGAAAATTTGTGTCGCATTAAAATTCCCCATATTGCAGTAAGTTATAAGACACTGAAAGCCTGAAAACAGTTTACTGAAAATTTATCTTTTGATTTTACGTTGAGGGCTGTAAAATGTACATTTCAACTCATACGGGAGAGGTAATTGCCAGCAGTTTAGATGCAAAATAATTACAAAGATTGTTTTGTTTCCTGAACACATCAAAAACTCATTTTGTCATTGGCAGTGGTGTAAATGTTTTAAGAGATTTGGGCGATAGTTTAGAGATTTTTTAAACGAAATATTTGGAGTTCTGTTTTCATTCTGTCATGCAGTTAATCAATGTGTTATGGAAAACATTATCATAGACTTTGTAGAGAAGAGCTGAAAATAAAGTGTCTTTAACACTTTGAAGCTGTTTTTCTGACAGATTTACGATATTTATGATACAGTTGTTAAAACATGAAAGTCAGCTTCCCTAGGTATGTGCCAAAATATTATAGCAGCAGATTGTGTTGTAGATGAACTGCCTGCAGGAGGATGATACTTCATTAATTTTAAGGTTGTGGGTTAGAATACCATCAGGTTTGGAATTTGACTGCAATGTCTGCTATTTCTTCTTCCTGAAAAGTTGGTATCAATAAACTTACTTGAGGTTGCTAGAACTGATGTCAACAAGAGATGCAAGATTAACACGTTTAAACTTAAACGTCACTTGTTATTGCTAAAGAAAGAGGAGTTGTCTTTGATGTCATCAGTAACATTTGCATAGAGGTCATGAATATTGACCTCAGTATCAAAGTGCTTTCACATATACTGCCATTTGCCCCTGTGTTTTATATATTGACATGTCTTGTACCCTGGTTGCCAATATTATCATGGGTTTGAGCTCCACTCCTGACCTGACTGTTGACAGTTTCTTACAGAGGATAGGGATCTAGTGTTTCCTAGCAACATTGCTTAAGTACAGTCAGTCGGTTTATAACTGAAATATTGTTGAAATTCAAATGTTAAACTTCATTAATATAAAAGTGTCAATATAGACACCAGTGAGAGGAGCCAAGAAAGGGCTCTGTTTCCTTCACTGCTTGGCTGAAACACTCTGTAGCCTATAACTTACACAGAAAGTATAAAATGTTAAACAACCTCTGTCGGTATGATTGTCATGTTTGTAGTGTTGCCCGGCTTTAGATCCATGTTTACCTTGCTTGAAAAAATGGGTACCAAGAGCACAGTTTTAGGTGTCTTGGCTTTAGAAGTAGGAAGTAGTTAGTGAGTTTAAAACTTAAAGCATTAAACTCCCATTTTGAAATGCTGATAGTTAGCTTTGCCTATTTACAGAGACCTGGAGAGTGACTATGATGAGTTGCCGATGGATCGCCGAGGGTCACTGACAAGTATGAACTCTGTTGCTACAACCGCTACCACAGACAGCAGCAGCAGTGGGGGCAAGGTAGGAAATCATTCATGTATACAGTACAGACGTAATCTGAACTCTTGCAATGACATAATTAACAGTGTCTTGTGTTTACAATGGATTGTAACGTCTCGGGTCCTGCTAAGCATCAAGATTGCTGTACACCTTCTGCCTTTGTAAAAGTGATGCTGTCGTAACTGTATGTTTACAGGGTGTTACAAAAGTCTATGCACAAAGATTGTTGCAGGATTTCTAAAAATACGTACCATGTAATATAGTAATATTTAGGTATGATAAAGAGTATTCCTTTTGGGAAGGCGTAAGTAAAATTAAAACTATCCTTTGCTCATATTATTTCACACTGAGGCTGCAAGCCTGTATATGGTTACATGTACACAATCGAGATGCCGTCGGTTATTGAAAGGGGTTGTCCAGAAAATCTATTAACTACTCAGTTAGGACTGATGGAAGCAATAACATGATTTGGTTTAAACAGTATTCATTTCAAATTTCTATATATACACATACATTCAAGTGTCAGATGAATATACAGGATTGAGAAGTAAGTTGAAACAACTTTTGTAATATCTCAAAAAAGTATGCATGCCTGTCTGCTGATAAAACACAGGATTTGTTTTGTGACATTGTGCTGAAATTCATACCTATACAATAAAGCAGAATGGCCAAGTAATTCTCCTGATGCGACGCCGTCGGTCTTATTTAGGACTTGGGTGCCATTTGAACATTTGCAAAATCTTGCTCACATGGACTTTTGTAACCCCCTGTACATAGAAACAAATAGGAACCTTCAATATGCTACTTTTAATCAGTGCTCCTTGGTAGCAGAGGTTATTAAGGTTATGGTATCACTGGCATTATGTTAAAAATAAAAAATAGATCTATGACGGATACTTGACAGACATGTGTTGTCATATTGTCAAATACACAATAGCCTATATCAGTGTCTTAAATAGGATCATGGATTGACCTGGTCAGATGGATGTAACAGTCAGTATACACCCACTGTACAGTCAAACCTGTTAACAAATACCATTGGCTGGAAGACGGCTAAATTAGTTTTTTAGTTGACAGGCTGTCTTTCTTGACATATGCTTCTTTTAGAGTTCTCTGCCTTCTGGTCCTCATTTGCAGGGTGATCTGTATGCAGGAAACTGTCTGTAACACAGGTTTGTCTGTATATTTTGGCAGTGATACCTTAATCAAGAATAACTTGCAAATGAACTTTGATTTTTTTTCTAACTAACATGTGTGTGCCAACTTTCAGATGATCATTGTGTGTGATCACTTTTATTGCAACTTACATTATGATAGATCCCAAGATTTGTGGATTCTAGTGAAAGTGAATCTGGCACTGACCATTGATAGAACCATGATGAACTGATGTGAACTTTTTCTATCTTGTTATAGTTATAGACAGCCTCCTCAAAATCTCACCATGGTTCTGTCATTATTGAGTGTTTTATTACAAATGTTTATATATTTCATGTACCTTCCTTGTTGTCTTGTCTACATTGCTTATGTTAACTTTGCTTTAGGAAAACTTACCTTGCTTGATGTTTACAGTGTAAAGAGTCTGAACAAAATTCAAGTGATTTTTCCATGGGAAAATTCCATAGGAAAAAGATTTTTAAATGAGCATGAGCTGGTTCTCTCAGATGAAGAACCAACCGGTGTTGATCTAGACTGGACTGGTTGTAAAGCACAGTTGTAGGTTTTCCTAAAAAGCAAGTTTACAACCATGAGCCTCTTTATGCAAAATGCTACATTGTTTACATGAGTTTTATAGTCATTAGAAATAGGAAATATTAGCATAGTGGAACATCACTCTATAGGTGTGGATGTAGATCAGACAGTGTGGATGACCACACACTGGTCACAGATACATAAAAAAAATAATTGTAATGTTTGTTTCAGCACAGTGCGGATCATATAGATGTCATGGTGTAGTTTGGTCTAAGCCTTGCTCACAATAGGGTCCTTCAACTGCATCTTAAAATACATTCAAAGTTATACTACAAACATGTCAGTTTTATGAACTGTAAACCAATTACTTTCATGCTGATTCCATTTACATTTAGATTGAATTGCATTTTATTTAATTTTTCTTTTTAATTTTTAAAAATGAACTGAAGTAATGGAACACATTATTTGTGTATTCTTAAAATGAATGAGATGTGAATGAGGGGTTGGGGTAGGGGGTACATCAACCTCTCAATATAATTCACTTAAATTTTCTAGCTAAATGTATAAAATGGACATGTATTTTAATATGAACAGAACCAGTAAATGTTCAAAGGTATTGTCAGTGAAAATGTACTGACTATAACGGTAGATGATGGGTCTGTATGAAATATACATGCTGATCATGATCTACACCTAGTGGCATAGGAAGAATCACTCTCCACAAGTAGGGTAAGAATTAATGGTACTGATATTTTCCTCAAGAAGTGCTGAAAAACAAGGTCAAGAAATGTTTCACACAAGGGACATAACTCTGCAGAGTTATCTCATTATTTATTGAGAAGCTATTTATAGAGAGTAAACCTGATTATTTATCAGTTTATTACCAGAGATAATGAAGTTTTATGGGCAGAAAATCTACCCTCTTCATGGCCAGTTATCAGTTTTATACACATTTTACAGCCCTCTTCCTTTTCATTAGTCTGAACTTTGTGTAGGTTAAATGAATTAACAGTTTAATATTATTCCAGCTAGTCTGTGTGCTTCTGTAAGAAAGTACCAAAACCTACTCAGTTTGTTTTAAGTCTTAGATTTATGGCAGAAGGAAATAATCAGTTTTTTTTGCACCTTTGATATTGTTTTGGTTATAACAGTGAGTCAAAGTAGTTTTAATTAATCCCTATACTCTGTGTGGAAAAACCTGTCCTTAGAAGTCAGACAAGGCAACCCGCAAACGGAAATAAATATATCAGTTTAATATGTACAGGTAAATGCAGAAGTGAATTATACATTATTGACATAAATGTGGAATAAGAAAAACAAGTTGATGAGGTTCTGCCATGCAGTATAAAGTCCCCTACTCATTTGCCCCTACTGGTTTTGCGCTTACTGGTTCGGAGCAACCTATAACGAACGGTTGACACATTTTGGGTATATAATGATATAAAACCAAGGTATAAGACCCAAGTGTGACCTTGAACTCTGGGGTAGTTGGCTGGATGTTTTGCATGACCCTCATCACATGGGTAACAGTTGTGTGAAGTTATATCAAAATCCGTCCATGCATGTGGACGATGCAGACTGAAAGGCGACTTTGTATATGGCAATACCTCATCAACTTCTTATAATTATGTCTTTACCCCATTAAATGTAGACATAAGACACAATTCTGGTCCTTCACTGTTTTTATCATTACTCTACAGACAGCTAGTGATTTTGCCCTTGCAACCATGCAGATCATGATCAGCCTGTACATCGGCGCAAACTGGTTATCATTTGCAATGTTCACTATTCAATAAGTAAAGTTTTACTGATCACCCCTATGAACAATTACTGGTACAGTCCGAATTAAAGAATGGACAAGTCCATTTCAGAAATTTAGGTGGATAAAGTGTTAAATGATGCCTCATTAATGGTGATTGAAGAAAAGTTTCTTCAGTAATTAAGAAGTGTATCCAAGATACTGAAGAAAATAGTGAACAACCAATTCATTAGCTAATGGTTGCTCCAATACCTGAAGTGACAGCTGACACAGGCTCCAGTAAGTTAACATGATGTTGTAAGTACAAAATGAATAGTGAGTTTCAGGTCAAGTAAAATGATATAATGTGGACATAATGACAAAACTATCTGACTTACTTAAAAGAAATTAAGTTTCCATTGCTCTGCATGTGGTGCATTTTGTCAGAAGAGTCCCTGTTGGATTGTTGACATTAAATGATAGAAATGTTGTCTGAAGTGATGTTGCATTTTGTTTTGTCTCAGATTAAAAACCATAAAACTTGTAAATTTTTAATGAGAAACCGTTTGAAGAATCAATGCTACTGTCAAGATTGTAAGTCATTTAGCAGGATCGGGCTTAGAATGTCAAGGGTCAGCTCTCAGCAGACTGGTAAATGAAGGAAAGTTAAGGATGTTATTTATCACCAGTAGATGCTTGAAGCCCAGGGAAATGAATGTGTCAATAATGGTAAACCAAGCAAGAATCCTTTTCTAGAAAAAAATAGAAGTGCCTTTTCACTAGGGTGGTCATAAAGCTGCCAGGAAATCTCCATACATCTTTATCCTGTATTATAGAATTGATGTTCAGCCTGTCAGTTGCTTTCTAGCTCATTTGAGATGAGCAACTGTGACCCCTCTTACCTTTAACCCCATTTATACCTAGATTTTTACAATGGGATCTACTGGCTTCCAATTTGGGCAAGTCTATGTCTTCAAATAGGGGTGTTTTGCAGAATTGTATTCGAAAATGCTAATATTTAAATTCTGATCAGAAGACACTGTATTTGTCGTCTGCTTCTGATCGGAAGTGCTTGAAAAGGTATATAGATAGACACTAGGCATAAATGGGTTAAGCATATGACTGTTGTATGTCAATCAAGCATTTTCTTCCACTAGTACCTATTCTAGAAGCCACTTTATAGAATTTGAAAGAATCTGGACAAGATGTTCCTTGGTAGGTCCTTTACTTAACTTGCTCAAATAATTTCGTTCAATGCAGAACTCTGGTTGATATGGCAATGGAAATGAAAGAGTTTAGAAGTAAAGGTTCAGAAATCTCATCCAGAACTTTGGTTGACAAAAAGAAGAAAACTTTTAGGAGAAACAAAAAATAAAGTTTAAGAAGTTAAATTAGTAACAATTTGACAAAACAAATATTTAGTGAATTCGTGCTATGAAATTCAAGGAAAAATCAAATATATTGAATACGGGATGTTTTAGTATTCATTATATCTTTTAAATGAAAAATTGACTGTAAAAGCAATTGGCTTTTTAGGAAAATGTCATGAAGAAATGATTGGCTGTAGAATTTGAAGGAACTTGGCCATGGTAGTGATTAAACATTTCTTGTTGACATTTAATTAAGCAGGAGTGATAAATACTTTAATCACAGGCTTGGGACTGAGAAATACATTGTGTGTAAGCGATACATTGTCATCAACAACAACCAATTGCAATGCCAAGAAAACCTTTTTTTGTTATAACATAGTTGAGATGAGATGATTAGAAATTGCTGGGACGTTTCATTAGTAGTCTATGCCCCTAATAAATGTAAGTCAATCTGTTGGTTTCATCCTTACATTCTACCAATGGTTTCATGGTTACTCCACGGATGAAACATATCTGTTAACAGTATCTTTAGAGTTATGCCACTTTGTCGGGTCACATTTCTCTGTTAATAATATCTTTAGAGTTATCCCATTTTGACAGGACTGGTTATATATCTCTGTTAACAATAACTTTAGAGTTATCCCACTTCCTCTGTTAACAATATCCTCAGAGTTATCCCACTTTCTCTGTTACCAATATCTTTAGAGTTATCCCACTTTGTCTGTTACCAGTATCTTTAGAGTTATTCCACTTTGTCTGTTAACAATATCTTTAGAGTTATCCCACTTCCTCTGTTACCAATATCTTTAGAGTTATCCCACTTTGTCTGTTTATAATATCTTCAGAGTTATCCCACTTCCTCTGTTTATAATATCTTCAGAGTTATACCACTTCCTCTGTTACCAATATCTTTAGAGTTATCCCGTTTTGTCTGTTAACAATATCTTTAGAGTTATTCCACTTTGATGGGTCACATATATCTCTGTTAACAATATCTTTAGAGTTATTACACTTCTGGACTTAAATAATACAGGTGCAATTTAGTGTTCAGCATCATATGGCTAATCCTAAATTACAGATACTTTTTATGACCCACAGTAATAAAAGCAAAATAAAATACAAAAAAAATCAAGAGTGAGGGAAAAAATAACGCACGCCTACATTCTAAAATATCTTGTGGTCATTTTGAAAGTTAAAGCATTGCGATTTCAAACTTTTGACCTTTTGTAAAAATAGAAACCCCAAAAAAGATTGATTAGTTAGGTAATAAGGTCTATATACAGGTACATTTATATAAGAAACACTGAAGATTTTGTACCCTTGTCTGTGAAATTAAAGCACAAAGATAAAAATGATTGGTTATGTAAAAGCGTTGTATTTTCATACGTTAGATCTGTCATTTCAAGGTGTCCTCGGGGAGCTCGAATTGCAAGTCTTTCTGTTTCTGTGACGTCTTTCTGTTTGGAGATCTGGTTTTAGCTAGGAAATTATCGTCGTGTGATAATTATATTTTGATTCTTATTATTAATCTATGATGGTTTATGTCATTTACAAATAAATATGTCAGTGGTTAATGGCTCTTGTGACATCAGAACAATTTGTTTTATCCGCTTACTAACGCAAGAACATTTTCCTGGTTTTGTTGTGTGGGAGGATAGGGAGCCCAACTTGTTAGTATACTCTAAGAACAGTGGATGTATATGTTTTGTCTGTATACTCTAAGAGTTTTTATACTCTCAAAACAAAGGATGTATATGTTTTGTCTGTATACTCTAAGAGTTTGTATACTCTCAAAACAAAGGATGTAAATGTTTTGGTAGGGAAGTGATCAGGTGCCAAATAATTTAGACAAGTTGTTGAAAATAAAATGCTTGTATAGAGTATTATTTTATAGTGACAATTTCTATAAAATCTCCTAAAATGTATCATAAAATCTTTTGTTAGACTGACGGTACATGTTTTTTTGTGTTTTTTTTGTGAAGATTCTTTTACTCTTAGTCCTAGCCCAAACTGTAACTACTAACCTAACAATGCCCCTGTGCCAAACTTAGCTGTAGCCCAAACTGCCTTCCAGTGAGTCAGCCTTGGCCAAATCAGCCAATGTTTACCCCTAATGGCAGCCCTATCTGTAGCCCAAACAACCTGCCAGTGCCCTGATGTCCTAATCTCAGCCTTGGCCAAAACAGCCTTTGTTTGCTCCTGTGCCAGTGCTAGCTGAAGCCTTAACAACCTGCCAGTGCCCTGATGTCCTAATCTCAGCCTTGGCCAAAACAGCCTTTTTTGCTCCTGTGCCTACCCTAGCTGAAGCCTTAACAACCTGCCAGTGCCCAGATGTCTAAATCTCAGCCTTGGTTAAAACAGCCTTTGTTTACTCCTGTGCTAACCCTAGCTGAAGCCTTAACAACCTGCCAGTGCCCTGATGTGTCAATCACAGCCTTGGCAAAACAGTCTTTGTTTGCTCCTGTGACAGTGCTAGCTGAAGCCTTAACAACCTGCCAGTGCCCTGATGTCTCAATCTCAGCCTTGGTCAAAACAGCTTTTGTTTGCTCCTGTGCCAACGCTAGCTGAAGCCTTAACAAACTGCCAGTGCCCAGATGTTTCAATCTCGGCCTGATGTATGCCTCAATGTCAGCCAGGAAGCCCAAACAATCTGACAATGCCAACTGTATCAGGTAACAGTAAATTTCTTACGGCGTCACTGAAATATGGACCAGTAACTTATTCACAAATAAAGTTCTGCCTCAGGGGCTATTGACTTAGCTATGTTATGTAGTAATACGAGTACACAAATCACAGAGTCTGGGGATGTGCTAAATGTCTCCAGAGCAATGTTATTCCAGAATATAATATGAATATTACACATACGAAGCAGAAAATTTTGCACACAATGCCATATGCAACAGACTGTCTAATAGCTAAATCATGTAGAAATCTAAATAACTGGAAATGGCTGCTATGTACACAAAAAATAGGGCCCCCAAAAATGACAATGGCTATTGTTTTAGAATTGCCGTGTTTGTCACATACTTTGCAGAGACATCCATCTGTTAATCTACGTAGAGTTATGTTATCTCGGTACACTGGTCTAAGGTAGAGATGGCCAGAGATCAATACTATCCCTATTATCATGTGGTCATTAATGGTAAGTGACAATTTTCAGCCTCTCACATTTTATGGTTTAGAATGCTGCTGAAATAAAAAGGAATTTCTGTCTTGTAAAAAGAATGTCTGGTGTGATGCAGAGTGGAGGTGTGATTGTTTTAACAAGAAACTGTCTTTTATATGGCAGAATGGAGCATTGTTGGAAATGTAACATGGTGTAAGGAGACACCAAGAAAGCCCTGTTGTTGGTAGAGAGGGAGCACACATGCTGTAATGTTACAGTGTGTGGTTAGAGAGTGAGCACACATGTTGTAATGTTACAGTGTGTGGTTAGAGAGGGAGCACACATGTTGTAATGTTACAGTGCATGGTTAAAGAGGGAGCACACATGCTGTAATGTTACAGTGTGTGGTTAGAAAGGGAGCACACA
>JAUMHA010365227.1:0-13824 GCA_032359765.1 Saxidomus gigantea | reverse complement strand
TGAATGCAAAAGGTAAGCACATGGGTTCCTATCTCAAAAGTAAAGTTTACACATATGGTTAAAGGTCAAACTTTGTGGACAGTTGTGTCTCGAGTTTGTTACTTTACTCGTGTATGGGTTGTCCTGATATTTACACATGTATGTGTACAGTCTGTGTTAATCAGAGACAATCGATCCTCCAGTACTTTCAGTCGTTTGATTATATCAGTGACCATTTCTTTATGCAAAAACAATCATAAATAAAAACAATCAATATTCGAAATGTGTCAATAATTATATTTTCATATTGCATGACGGAATGGGTTATTTATTACAAATACATGTACATCAAGTCATGCAATTATTGAAAGTTCTAGTTAAAAAATACAAATGTAGTAGCTATTCACAATGTTCATTGCTAATTATACCACAAACAGCTTAAGGTATTGACAAAATAAGGTTTTATTGAGCACAAATTGAACGGTTTTTCTAACAACATAATTTGAAATGGAATAATGCAATATTTTGCACGCCGTGATATACATGTTCGCTTGATGTTTATTTTCAATGTAATAATAACTTACATCACATCTGCAGTTTATTAACCCCCTCTTCTTCAGTGCTTTATAAAGAATTTCTTGAGTTTTAAGTCGTTCATTTTCATATGTCGAAATGTCGAAACAGTATGTTTCATAAATTCGAAACCGCATGCTGCTTGACTTGAATTCTTCACGCAACCCACTCCACTGCGGATTTATCGTCAGTTATTAGCAAAGTATAAAAGAATCATATTGCACCTACAATATCCGTGATCTCGAACGTACGGAAATTTATTTATTCGAAGTAATCGCTGGAAGATATATTCATGAAAAAAGGTCAGGATCAGATTAATATGTTCGCATAATACGTGTGCCACTAATGAAAAGTCGCTGGTTCTTCCAGTCATTAGTGATTCGGTGTGTGGAGAACGATAAGTAAACAAAACAACGAGCGAAAAAAAAAACATATTAAGTTTTAAAACAAGAGACTCGCATGTGAAACTAGGGGTGGCGAATTTGATCTCGATCTCCACAAACATAAGTTATTAACTGTCTTAAAATTGAGATTTCATAAGCTGGTGTTTTAGACCGGAGAAAAAAAAAACGTATGGTTATAAAAGGATGCGCCATCTTCTCGAAAACTCAAAGATACATACTAAGCTTGAAGACTTAAAAAATACAAAGGAATGTAGACCTGTGTAAACCTTAAATTGTATTCAGATGACGCACTGTGTGAATGGGGAATACAGACCCCGTTCAGGCGATACTTTCAGTGATGAGGTGAAAACATACTTTTACTGTGATAAACTCGAATTAAATTTAACGTTATTATTTAACACTGATACATGCTAATCACAAGCATACACGGAAATACTGAAATATTGTATTAATGGTTCTACCTTTAGAAGTATTTCTAATTCATATTAAGTCGCCACTGGAGTATCTGAATTAATTCTATTAGAGTTGAAGGCATGGCACCGTATTTTGTTACTATGTATATGACGGGAGGGTGTAAATCCGTTCTAAACGCTATAGGAAAGCACTGGTCAAAGATCACATTAACCTATAAATTGTTTCAGGCAGATACAGATGTGTAGCTTTTGAAATAGCCCATCCGGGTATATAATTTGCTTTATTGAAAACATTAGCCTGTTAGTAAATAAACTTATTCATGTGTAAAAACGAAAACGTACAAAGTAACTCCAAGTACACCATAACGTCAAAGCTACGTTTGGGGTAGGGGTGAAATCTCGTGGAATTGTAAAAACAGTAAGCCGGTGACCCATCCTTTTTATCTTATCAAATGGACGTAAAATGATTTTTATACAGCATATCAAACGTATGCGTTTTTTCATCGAGCTGATTTTTCATAATTCCAATTGTAAGGCAAAATTTTACGCGAAACCCTGATAGAATTTTCCCGTTTTGACGTCACATAATCGCGATTAGCGTAACGAGCGTCGTAATGTTTTCATCAAATTTTATACCATTATAAAGAACGTCTTAAATGCAAGGCGCTTGTTATTTTATATTGTCCATAAATTTAAAATTACAAGCGCCGTGAAGGAAAACTCGAGGTTTAACATGAAATAGCGTGCTGTACAAAAAGTGAAGTCAGTGGTAATGTTTGAAACATAACAGCATAGAAGAGATATCAAAACAAAGAAATCGGATTTCCATCAGAAATAGTTTCAACTATGCAAAGTGTAAAATTCATGAGAAAATTCGAACAAAATATTTGAGGCGCATTCCACCTTAATATAGGAAATTCACATCGCATTAATATTCGGTCTTATTATTTAAGTACTTTTCCAACACAATCTAGAAGTTTTTATCGTACAATAACTTGACCTTTATCGCATTCATTTGATTTCCTTCTTACATACATGTATCTTATAAAAATAGCACAAATCTTAAAAACACTATCAAAATACAATGCATATGTTTTCTTTAGTGTTGCTTGAACGAACACGGCATTGATAGCTGATATATGACATAGTGAGCACTTTTTGCCCTCTGAAATGAATTGATAACTGTTAAACGGAGAGTCGTGTTGTACAATGTCAATGATCCCTATTGGTACTAGTATCTTAATAATATGGTAATGGTGTGTCGGAGAGGGCAAAACTACATTTATATGCTCAATATGTTATATTTATAAATCTTGTATATGCAGCTCAAAGTAATAATGAAAGATCTGACCCATAACATGTCCATCCTGTGAGCTGCTTGTCCATGTTCATCATGATATACAGATATAGAGATCACCTGCATTCCTACTGCGTATCATGTGCAGCAGTACCGCAATGGTGTCCTGTGCTAATGCAAACAACATCTCTCATTAAAACTGGCACAAGTATAAATATTACTGAATAATGAATGGAAAAGCAATAGTGACTATGGAACTAATGTAATGTTGCATACAACGTTTGGTCAATTAACTTTGTACTCATTAATCCGTTTGTTAAGCCTATAATTTCGCTCTACGTCTACAAATCTCTCATTAGGGCAGCGCCATGAATGAATAGTTTCTCAGTGCAAATACACTGACTCAACAGTGAAAAGTTCAGATCAAGATCAAACTGCATGGATGTGTTCAGGCTTTGTTTCTTGGGTTAGATTGATCTTAGTCCAAGCCGCCCACAACGGCGTCATCTGACATGGATGTAAATGGCTGACATCAACTCTTTAAAAACTGTTCTCTCCTTTAGCACACAGTCTCGATTTTAGTTAACACAGGTTCACTTCATATAAATTGTGAACCATAAATGTCGCTTCATACAACAATATTGTTTAATGGCGAACTAAGTATTCAAATTCTATTTGAGCAAGAACCTTTAGCTAGTTGTTTTATTTCGAAATAAAGGCATTGCACATACAACTTACCAGAGTGAAATTGAGATGGGTTTACAGCTCACCTGAGCACAACGTGCTTATGCTGAGCTTTTAGGATCGCCCTGTGTCCGTCTAGCGTCGCCGTCGTGCGTCATCAACAATTTGCTTCTTACGACGCCTCTTTTGAACCAAAGGGCCAATGTTGATTCGTGAAGCTCTATCAAACAAGGTCAAAGAATTCCATTCAATGCAGAACTTTAGTTGCTGTGGCTACAAATAGGAAAACATTTTTCTCTAAAACCACATACTATAGAGCTTAGATGTTAAGCTTGTTGTATTTCCTAGGATACGTCAAATCATGATCTTATGAACACAATTGACCATGCCAGAAGGGGCACCTGATTTCATATAGGCTTATACAATAGAAACTTTCAAAATCTTCTTCTCTGAAATCGCAAGCTCCTTACTTACATAATTTACCATTGCCGTTTTGACCTCGACCACAATTGTTCAATTCATGACCCCCGGAACACAATTGAAGCATTGCCTAGTAGAACTCTACCAATATTATAAAAATCATGACCCCGGGGTCACTAGACTTACAAACGTTTCTCTAAGAAACATTTAACAGTCTTCTTGACCATCACCCCAAGGGTCACTGCATTTACATACACATATATACGTACGAAACATTTAGAAATCTTCGTCTGGTAAATCACAAGGTCTAGAGCTAAGATATTAGCCTATAAAGTTTGTTTAAATCATGATCCCCGTGGTCACAATTGACCCTGGCCTGTGATTCTTGATACATTGTATATGAAACGCTTTAAAAGTCTTAGATTAATAGAATTGTCTAGAGGACCTCTACCAAGTTCGAGCAAAAAAATCCCGTTGGTCATTATTGGCCCTGCCCGGTGGTTACTTGTTTTACAAAGATGCTTTAAAAGTCTTCTTCTCCAAAACTACAAGGCCTAGACCGTAAACGTTTGGTATGTAGCATTGTCAAATTATCCTCTACATGACCCTTGAGATTAAACTTGGCCCTGACATACGGGAGAGGGGTCCATGTCTGTATATAGAGTTATATGAAAAAACCCTAGCTTCGGATGAGATGCTATAATAGCAATCAGCGACTAACTAAGCAACCACTCACTTTTTAGCAACTAGTAACGACCTTAGTAGCAAGTGACTAACCCTTTGAACAAGTGACTTTCTCAGAAACTAGTGCTTTCCCCTAGCAATTAGTGCTTTCCCATAGCAACCAGTGACTTCCCCTTGCAACAAGTGACTTCCTTAGCAACCAGTTTGTTCCTTAGCAACCAAAGACTTTTAGTTATAACTAATTCCTTCCTTAACAACCGTTGACTTCAGTCACAACTAAGTTCCAGAGCAACTACGATCTGTTGCAAGTAGTGATTCCCTTCGCAACCACTGACCGCCCCTAGTAGCTGGTGACACTTAGTGACTCGTGACTTCTATAGCAACTAGTGTCTTTTCAAAGCAATCAGTGACTTTCTTTGCAACTTATGATTCCCTTTAGCAACAAGTGACAAGTGTAAGGCAAGTATACTGGTAGTCAGGTTAGGAAAAAGGAAATGTGCTAAAAAAGCTTGACCTTTGACTTCGAAAGAAATAGTAGTTTTTTATATAAATATTATTCTTTCCACCACGTTTCTGAACCCGACGAGGTATGAATAGAAAACAATTCAATAGTCAAAGGTTACAGTGACCTTGACCTATGGCATCTATATATTTGTTAACACAGTTGACTAGAAACAGTGTTTTGACCGAGTCACAATGACGCTAATAAAAAAATAACTTGACGGAAAAGTAAAAGGTCTGTAGTAATTTACTGGTCATTATCTACAATCCTGATTTGTTTTAATACCTAAGCCCCACCTTCTAAAGGAAAAGACGATATTTTAACATTGCATGTCAAAGGGAATCGACTTTCTGAGTTTGAGAATATGTGACATAATGGTTGTAGAGTTATAAATCGAATATTGATGTTTAACCAGTCGATATGTCCAATAGTCAAACGTTACTAGCTTGTTGTGTATACGGTTTATGTAACATTGATTTTTTTATCCAGGTGACCTAGATATTCATAGGGTTCATCCAATGCACTATACCCCTTTTGTTAATTTAACGGTCACGGATTCATATTTTTATTACATTCCCCCCCCCCCAAAAAAAAAAATATGACTTTAAAACATTCACCTTATTTATCTCCAAATTATCTTCCTATGTGCGTGTACATTGTACCAAAGCAATACGACTTGCGAGTTTCCAATAGAAGAAAGCTGGTTTCTTTCAAATAATTATTTAATAGCAAAGCACCCTTTTCAATACCTTCAGAGAAATCGAGTAAATTCGACGTGGTCAAATGCTGAGGTCGTGTTTAACTTACTGTTCTTGATTATTTTGAAACACTAATAGGGTCAGTCATAGTACGCTCCAGTTTTTAACCGTCACATGGTTTTTCTGATTTTTTATACAATGTCATTTTTTGACATAGAGTTCCTTTGCTTTGGTCATTACTCTCTGTAATATACCACAGTCAGTAGTTATGAAGTATGTCATTGCGATGTGTAAAATTCGTACTATTAACATTGAATGATTGCTAACGACAATCCGTTTACACCGTACTGGGCATTAGTAACCCCTGAGTAACACACCTTGTTAACAACAGTATAATAATTTAAAAGTTGAATGGAACAGCAAGGAACATCAATTTCTTTGCTTAAGATACCCTGACAACGTTATAGTTTGTGGCAGGAAAAAGACTTTTGTTAAAAGTATTTATTTTGTTTGATTGTCCTAAATCGTTCAACTGGGAACCTTTGTCCATTATACAACGTAAAAGAACAGCGGTTATTAAGTTTTCAAGGCCATCAATGAAAAATTTGCGAAGAATACATGGTTCACGTTTGTAGCCTCACAAACAAGAAAGTACGCTACCACGTCATAGTCAATGTTACCAAGGTTACATTTTGTTTGAACCCGCAACCCTCTGCACCACCGCTCCACGGGGGAAATTTGACCCAAGGGATATAAAAAAACAAATCGTGATAGAGAACCGCTACGTGATGCTACATGTCAACTATCTAAGCTCCATTCCAAAAATATTTCAAAGTATTTCCTTTTACAAATCTTTATGAATTTCTTTTACCCCTTTTAGTCGGACCAATTTGACCCAAGGGCATGCTTTGAGCAATTTAAATAGAGGACCACTAAACAATGCTAAATACCAAATATATAAACTCTTGTTCCTTGTGCTTTCTGACAAGAAGTTGTTTTTTATGTTTCTGTATATTTATATAATAAACTGATAGAGGTTCAATAGAAAGTGCCACATACCAATAATATCAGCTATGGGACCTTCAAGTCTGCAGAAGAAGAGTTTAAGAGTTGCTCCTGTTTGTTGCCATTACATGTTTTATATACGCTATACGTTTCGATTTATGCTCATATTTTAAGCAGGATTTTTGAGAATTGCTTTTTAGAATGGCGATTTCGTATGTCGGGCGGGTAGGCGGGCGGGCGTCAAACATTGGTTTCCACTCAATAACTTGAGTTAGGAGTGACCAATTGCAATGAAACTTGGTGTGTAGGTAGCTTAAATGAAGACGCAGCTTAAGATTGCATTTAAGATCACTAGCGTCAACGTCAAGGTTACTGTTACTAAAATAGAAAAACGGTTTCCGCTCAATTACTCCAGTTAGGAGTGACCAATTGCAATGAAACTTGGTGTGTAGGTAGCATGCGCGGAGTCACAGCTTGGGATTGCATCTGGGGTCACTAGGGCCAAGGTCACTATTTATAAAAAATATTTTTTTAGTTATAACTAGTTTTTTTTTTATGATTTTGTTTGAAGCTAGAAAAATGTTGGGGGTCAAGGTCACTAGGCTCAAGGTCAAGGTCACTGTTACTAAAAATAATTTTAAGAAAAAAAATTGTCTTAAATTTTAAATTATTTAAGCAAAAAAAATGTTTTTGCAGGGGGGGGGGGGGGGGGTGGGGGTCAAGGTGATTGATCTTTTTTTAATCCTACAATTTCTACAGGGGCCGTTTTAACCTGCTTTAGTGGCATTGCGGCGCCGCGTCTTCTTGTTCTACAGCTTACATGTACAAGTTTCAGAGGATAACCTTAGAAACGAATATTGAACACTATCAAATGTTTTTGGAGATCAGTCTCGTTTGCAAAAAGACACAAAGTAAATAACGTAGGACATGAATAACTTCAAGTAATCTTCTATTTGAAAACCCATTGCAAATTTTATTTTCATACATTGATTAAAATTGTTAACAGGGGGTGCTAAAACTGGACTGTTGTGGCAAGCAGTTCCATGTATCACTTCTTCTGTGAGATAAATCGCTCAAACTAAATCAATTCATCGCTATACCTTTCAGCGACTGTAGACTGTTACCGTACCCCTTTAATTAATAGTTCGCAGTAGAATGTAATGGTAGTTTCTAGTCGCAATATCTGTTTAATGATACACTTATTTGTATCAAATCTACTTATTGTCGCACAATGTCTGTACGTATCGTTTTTTACCTGTTTCATCTACTGAATTTATTATCTTTTGTACCATACAGACTGCTCCTTCTAAACTTTGTCATTTTTGCAGTGGTGGTAACCACATTGTGACTTTGTTCAAACCACATAATACCGTATGCAGGAAAGTCGGATTAGAAGGATGAAAATTGCCACTTTATTAATACTGAGGTTCTGCTTGTGAAACACTGATATGAACTGAGAGACATACAAAACAACATCAAAGCTGTCTACACAATTTTTATTTACACATAAACCATATGCGTTCACCGGTATTCAATTAAAACGATTACACCGAATACGCATGAAAAATTGCTAATACAGCTCTATTTGACCTCTGCTTTAGAGATTTACGTCAAAAAACAATGTAAAACTACAGTTTCTTAAAATCAACATCAACATAAAAAATGATAATAGTAATTTTTTATATCGCACAAAACACTATGTAATTCAGCAGTGTTTCCATTGTCTCTCTCTTTGTTGTTAAAACGTTTTGAAAAGTTAGTCAATTTAAAGTAATCATAAAGGTATCACGCCGTAAATATTTGCAAATTTCTCTTTTCATTTTATTTAAAAATAGTAAAATAACTACATAAAACTAATATATAAACGGATGATAAATGATATTCCTTTAGTCTATTTCGAAGCAGAACAGTAGTTTAATTTAATAGTTTATTTCAGTCTCAGTCATTTGCATAATACATATTCATAAATTTCATGCATAAAATCACAGATAATATCAAGCAAATGATTATTCTATAATAATAGAATTATAAGAGACTATACTGTAAGCATAATAAATTACAAATAATCAGTTACATTATTCAATTTACACCTAAAACGAATCTAAATTAAATACAACAAATCAAACCATACACTAACATGTTTGGAATTCATACAAAATATACGTACATGTACTTTCTACTAATCGAAACATAAAAATTAATTAAAAATGTCACAATATAAAACACTGATGCGAGAAGTTAAGCACTATTACGCCACTATTACACCATTACAAAATGTTTTAAAATAACTATTGTTACCTCTGATGAGATCAGAAATAAACTGATTAGCAGAACATGAACTATACAGAGTGAATGGTAAAGAAAATCTATTCAACATAATTTACACAAATAAAATTGTCGTCTACGTAAAATATCATGGCAGGTTTTGGCACATAGACGAACAAGCATAGGATGTGTTTACAAACAAAGTGACAAATTTATCAATGATAGGCAAATCTTCAAAATCAAAAGTATGAACCGTTACCACAAAGTTTAGCAGACAAACTATACTATCAAACCAAAACTAGTTTCTTGGATATTTTAAGGTTTAAATTGGTAAAACAGGTGATCATATCATAATATTGATATTAAATGTACATATATCGCTAAAATGTCGACAAACTTAAACGCACAATTTTGTAACATTCTGAACCAAAAGGCAAGTTTTAAAACTACGTGTAGCTTCTGAATTCATTTATTTCCAATTCTATCTTGGTTGCGCAATCAAGATAGGTAAAGGGAGGTAATAATAATTTTTCAAACTTGCATTTCTAATGAATTCCATCTAAATGTATAATTGTTAATGCAAATAGTTCACAAATATAATATAATTAAGAAATAATCTATGGCTTAGAGTGCTTTATCGAAATTGAAGCATTCACCGGAGGTGATGTGACTGGCGGAATAATCCTCGACGGCGAAGCCCGAGTGAATTATTACGCACGCACATTACCGACGGGAAATGCTGCATTCCAAGCCATAGATTATTTCGATTCTTATAACCCTAATTTATGAAAATTGTCGTTACTACTACGGACCTTTTTCAGTTCGGCGGTAATGTGTAAAATAGAACAAATAGTGGCTGTTGGAATTCACTCCCCTATTCGGCCAACCAGTCAAGATATCATACATAAATATATCATATTTTAGTTTAATCATATAATACATATAATTTAAAACAAAACATCCGACTGTGATATTATGCAGAAGACGCAAGATTCAGAAATGAACAAAGCAGATAATCAATTTAAAAGCGAGCCGTTAATCTGAACTGTACAACGTTTTAACGTGGAGTAATGACGTCAGTGTGATTGCGTCAACGTTTTCATTCATTGTGTTGTCTCCCGGAATCAAAACATTGTATGAAGTTAATCCTGAATTTTCTTGGCCTTTTAAAGGAAAACAAGTTGAAGGTATTCTAAGGCTTACTTGACGCAATCAAAATAATATTTAGGTTCTTAAACACAACTATGTACGACTGATGTATTTATACAGATATTATGTTTATTTCTATATTCTATTTTGTGCGCGGGAGTAAATTAGAAATGTCGGAAGAAGCTACTTTCGTGTCCGAAACTCCGCCTTCTTTTCCGAGTGCTTTAATCATATTAATGTACCCCAATTGACTATAGAAATATACTATAGGCATATTAGAATAGGTCTTATATTTATATTTTTCCCTAGGCAAAGTTTGTGTATCAAATTTGTACTTATGATGGTTTGGCAACTAGGATAGGGAAATCAATTTTTAAAAATACCTCCAGTGAGAATCTTACTTGAGCGCTAAGTGAACATAAATGAGTGTATATGATCAGATGTTAAAGTTTCAAACAAATCTGTTACATGACCAAACTCTGATTAACCACATTTAAGTTACCAGCATGTGCTCTCTTTTTTAAACGGTTGTGAAATTGGTATACACATAAACGTGTAGCTGTTTCGTCACTTTCACATTACCCTAAATGCGCTGTAATTGACTTAAAATATTGACAAATACAGCCTAGAGATTTGGTTTATTGTTAGTCCCTAATTTATGCCATTATCAATTCTTCACGCAAAATCAAGTTTAAATCATTGTTTGCAAACATACATTCAATTATATAAGTTTACATTAATGGTAAAACCTTGCATCCTAATTATACAACTTGTTTCGTGCTCAACTTACTTACAGCTCTGTCCCCAATTTTGGAAAAAATACAAACATTCTACAAATAATTCATTTATCAAAATGTTAAGGTAACGTTTGTCAAAAAATGCGCAAAGTGAAAAACATTTTGTGCTGACATTGAACCGAACATGAAGAACGAGTTCTTATCATGAGGCCTGACTGACATACATTACATTATCAGTATAATTATTATCATTTCTGTTGTTGCTAGTGTTGTCATTATTCTCATTAGTAGTACTATTATTATTATTATTATAACCACGGACACTGGGCAAAATCTACGTTTATTTTTCTTGAGAACATTTATTTTCCACACAAAAAAACGTTTGATATATAAATATGTTCACTCAACTACATACACATTAGAATCCACACACCCGAAGGCATGACGCTCGAATTTAATGTCTTACCTTAGTACCTAACCGACCCATTGGTAGAGCGAAAGTCTCCATGAAATATACTTTTGCAAATAAACCTGTAACATTTCAGCTTTAAAGTTATTAATCACAGACAACTGATCACCATAATTTCGGATAACTTAAAGTAATGTTTCCGTAAGTTTTGATTTCTAGTTTCAAAGTTTTTATTGAGTCTGTGATGTAAATACTTTTTTGTTTGGAAAGTAAATGTTTTTCACAGAAAAAAACGTAGAACTTGTCCTGTGCCTGAATAACATATAAAGAGAAAAACTTAATGATAAAATAAATTAATATGCTTAAAGTAATGAGGAAATATTATTGTGACTAAGACATATACACTATGTTATTCAAGGGTAGTAGAATTGCTCAGCCTGAGCATCACCTGGCTAGCTGGAATCTCAGCATGAAAGCTATTATCAGTTGCCCTTGATACTTTTCACTTATTTGGTACAATCATTTAAAGTCCCATGGCCACATTGATTTCATGATATCGAAAAATAATTTACTGATAGGATATTAAACTCTTAAACAATGTTAACAAAAGTCTTTCATTCTTATTAAAGTCATTTTTTCCTGAGAAAAGAGTTACTAGAAAGCCTTTCACATTTTTTGCAATATATTTGAAAAAAATACTGCACAATATTTCTAACATTTACATCGATTTAAAAAGCAAAGTAAGGAATATTTCTAGTAC
This sequence comes from Saxidomus gigantea, assembly GCA_032359765.1. NCBI lineage: Eukaryota > Metazoa > Mollusca > Bivalvia > Venerida > Veneridae > Saxidomus > Saxidomus gigantea. The sequence goes on along the minus strand of JAUMHA010365227.1, from coordinate 1,845 downwards.
ATGGTACAAATAAAGGTCATTTCCGCTGGTAAGACATCTTTCTTGGAAAAAGCTAATCAAGCTAATGTATTCATGTCATTGAACTACTGGTACTGAGAAGAAAAAAGAAAGGGAATGGCATTTTGAATATACATAAGCTTGCAAAGTTTCCTCACGGTAAGTCAATATTAGCGCTTAAAATGCCAACTGTACATGTAAAATTCACAGCCCTGGAATATACGAAGTATTAATTTTATCTAAGGGAATGTAATTATGTATGTGTGTTTGCTGATTGGCTGAATACATTGATAAACAGTAACAGATAACAAAAATTCTGATATAATCATGCATTTAAAAATACAAAATTGAATACATACTACTTCCAAATTATTAACATTTTTCTTTGTTCTTTCTACAATTGACAAATTCTCTATTATCAGGACATAAGATTGGGGAAACCACATCATCGGTATAAGCATATTTTAAGGCTATCAATTTCACAGGGTCATTAATTAATTGGCCCCACGCTGTGAAGCTGGAGGCTTATCAGATAGTGATTTTCAGCAGAAATTACCTTTGTATAACATAGTGTATACAAGACACACAGTACCTGCCAATCAAAAATTTACTGCAAATACAAATGAAGATCAATTCAAGTTTTAAAGGTGCTCGCCCTCAGATTTTGGTAAAATAATAAAGTTCTTCAAACTGTATTAAAATAACATATTTTGCACACATAGTCATATAAAAAGGTTCCAGTATAAATTCCTGTCACGTTTATCTGTAGATTTTAAGTAATACGCTATTAAATAACAAAGCGTTGCAAACGCTTCTGATATTCCAATTGAATAAAACCGTAAAACCAGCATTTTCAATCGATTTTTGCAAATTCGTACCTAGATTTTTTCTTCTATTGTTGTGTCTAGCCTTCAAGTTTATATTTATGTATAAGTATGACATTTGTAAAAAATTGTAAAATTTCAACGGCAACTGAGAGCGAGTAGCTTCAACCTTTAATAGTAGCATGCGTTGATACGTTGACCACACAACGTCAGGTGCAAGCTAAACTGGCTCACAACATTAGCAATAACATCTTGTTCTTACTCAGTTGGTGTTTACATGAATAAAAAAGGGGCATACATATGTCATATTTCTGGCACTCAAAGCATCCAAACATAAACATGGTTAAGGTTAAGGTGTCGGCCGCTCATCTCGGAGGTTGCAGGTTCGAGCCCCACTGGGGTCACGACCGTACTTCCTCATATGACACCAGTACTGGTTTTTCCAGGAAGCGGACCCGAGAGTGACTCGATAAGCTACAAACTTTCTTCACAATCGAGCTTAAATAAATAAGTATAAACTAAACATGACAAAAATGACATTACAGGTTTTAGAGTATACTGTCAAAATTAGAAATATGTTTACTGATGAGTTGCATCAATATTTCACATATTTGAAGACAGCCGTGGATAAAAAAAAGCTTACACAAACGAACACAACATCATTCATGATATTAAACAAGTCCGTTTATTTTATTGAATAAAATTTAATACCTGAGCTTATTTAGTATATGGAAATAAAATACTTAAAGTCACCCAAAACGAATTGGTATTTATAATATTCATGGCATTGGTAGAAACTATCAGAGCTGATCAAGTAATCAATATATTAAACATTTACAAAGTTATAAAGTAACCGTGATCAGTTTGACAAAGACCTTAATCACTGCTTTATACTCCAAGGAAAACCCTCCGAATATTACCAATATTTCATAATGATTTTATTACTTTTGATCAATGTGAAAATCATTTTGGGGGTCCTGGTCAAAGATTTACAATCCATCAGATATATAAAAATATTCATTTC
>JAUMHA010365226.1:9445-27046 GCA_032359765.1 Saxidomus gigantea | reverse complement strand
TACATGCTTAAACCGGACACCGAATGTATCAGTAGTGTGGAAAAGCTAGATAACATTTATTGGTGGTAGTAAGGCAGATAAAACTCATCCGTATGACCGTATAAAACATGTGAAATGAAAGACTTGAATTAAGCTGAAAAGCATCTGGGTATATGTGATGACGCCAAAAGCTGAATATCATTATATGATATATAAAGTAACATACCTTTATCAGAAGCAAGCCTTTAAATATGGCTCAATATTTAAATTATTTCATTGTAGCTGATTTAATCCGAAAAGTGATTGCATGTAAAAGCAAGAGGATCAAGGTCACACGTAAAATGTCAATTTCAGTGGTAATTTCTAAAGTGTAAGGGACCAGATTTGTGGTTACTAGCTCATATACCAAACACAGCTTGGTGTAATAGCGTTATCATGTCTTTTGTTTTTGACTGAATTTGTATTTTAATACAATGCCAACAAATCTGAACCTTATGTACCAGTAAATGTTATGACCGACTTCAACCTAGGTAGACGCTATTACATCGTAGTAATGAGAACCAAATGTGATTGTTTTTCGTAAACTTTCTTTTCATTTCTGTTATGGTTTTCAAAGTGCATGATATCTGTTGTTTAATCAGGCGACGTACGTTCCCGGCATGCTCTTCACGTGAGGCGGAAGTCACACAAGGGTTTTGTGGATTTTATGCCACAAGTTTTACCTCGACGGACCAGACCAAAATCTACAGGTAAGAGAGTTGACTGAAAACCTACAAAAAATAAAATTCAGATCTATACATAGAAAGCATTGAAAAGGATATTCTAATTGATTAAAGTTTAGAAGTTTTGCTAAATGTAGAAACAACACTCCTCTGCTGAATTCATTATTAGTTTTGTTTGCCACACTTAGGATTGAGAAGTAACAAAGATTCTTAAGTTGTTTTTACCGTGTATTTATTTTTGGTTAGAATATCTTCTGTTTTCATTGCGTTTTTTGTTATTCAGTAAGCAATGTTATTTTCGTGCGGTTCTTGATCTCTTGATGTGCGTATTTATGTGCAATGTTAATTTGTTGTTATCTTTTAGTTGATAGTATTCATACAAAAGATAATTCCAAGTAGATAACAGTACGGTCTTTATGACACTTGTACAAAAAAGCAGCTTGGCTATTAAAGTAAATCAAGTTACAGAAAACAGCTCGGCTATTTTATTTTTTACCGAAAATAGTTTTATCTCCTGATACAGCTCAACTTTTATAACATTCTCGGCTTGTTTTATTTTTGGCAAGGTCCAGACTTACTCATAACTGGAAACGGAAAATAATGTGTAAGCGGGAAGGGTGGCACAGTTGATAGAACATTCGCCCAGAAAGCGAAGGGCCCCGAGTTCGAGTCCTGGTCAGGCTGCACATTGTTTTCACCCTGTGACATTTATAGAGATAACAGCTCTATCTTTATAATACTCAATGTTTATAATATTTGTACAGAAAATAACTCGTATATACGCGAAGGATTCAGTAAACCGTGATGCAGACTTCCTTACTCCAATATTAATTTCCACTTGTAAAACAGTTGTCACGGTCTAACAAAATATGTAGACAGATTATATTGAATTCTTGCAGCATTTGTAACATTTGTTAATGACTGCAGCTGCTTGTAAAATAGTTTGATCTTACTGTCACGGGTACAATCCTATGCTTATTTTCATTACCTGGTATGAAAGTTTTTAGCAGCGTGCATGTGCATGAAATGTGTATGTATGTGTCTAGATATTGTCATTTTATGTGAATACATCTGTTTGTTACATAAATTATACAGCTCAGGTTTTTCACACGGTATGCGTTAATACATCAACATATGTACTGACAATATCACGAGGCTGTCTGAAAAGAGAACAAAAATCGTACAATTCGAATATATAATGTAAGATTATGAACATACGACAAATAGCATTCTAAATGATGAACTATGCTAATGTTTTACGCAGTACAAAAAAAATCGTACAAAACGAACATTGTTTGCGGGTTTATTTTTGGTTTCTTCCTATACTATATCCATACCATCTGCTGAATAGTTTAAAACTAATTTTCAATGGGAATAATTTTGGATATAGTTGTAAGAGCAGGAGATCTGTATTTGGAAATGTTTACCCAAACTATAACCCATAGTTACTTCGGCATAGTAGGGGCGGGGCATTCGTGTCTATGTTCTCTACAAACATTTTAAGTAAAGTTCTCGCAGTAGAATTTATGCATTTTGTGTCATTCTGTTGGTATTATCTAAGGTGCAAGGACAGCTTTAACACGAAAGATGTCAATTTTATTTTGAATTATGTCTTCTTTCATAATGAGAAAGTCTAAAACATTTCCGATATAATATAAAAGTATTTTTTTCCAAGGACGAATATGTGACGGCTCACTTTATTGATTGTTAGCTTGGAAGATTCGCAAAAAAATAAAATATTTAATTTCCGCTTAAGTATCAGGTTCCAATTGAAAAAGATAATTGCCTGATCATTGATGCGATATGTAGTAATGAGCATTATAGCGTTTTGATTTTGAATTTTCGAATACGTATTTTTTTGTTTGTATTTTTGAAATTGGTGTCCAGTGTCAGTAATATACAGTAGAAATTGATCAGATTCTTTATATTCCAACGTCATTCAAGTATTCAACTCGTACCTTGTTTCTGTCCTTGTTGTTTGAACGGGATGTCGTTATTTGGACGTTAAATATTAGTTTCCGGATATCCTCAGTGTAAAATGTTTCATGTTTGAATATTTGTAGCCTCCCCAACAAACAGACGTAAGGCAAAGAAAGGTAGTCCGACTCGTAGACAGAGTAGAAGATCCGCCAGTCATGAACTTAAGTCAAACAGTTCTTCGCAGAAAACTCGCCAACGCCGAGCAAGTTCACTGGACCGTGAAACAAAATCTAAACTCTCCAAAGTAAAAAGGAAACAGTCATGTTTTTCAGATAATGAAATAGGACCTGATAAAAGTATAAAACACAGTAGTAAACTTGTTGACAATGCAGCGGATTCAGACGTTACGTTTCACAATGAAGATGAAAGTACAGATGAAGACTATTTCCAGAATTACGAGGATGAATTTAAACAATTTATACGAAAAAGTGACAATAGTCTTAGGTTTAAAAAAGCGCCGGCGACCAAAAAGAAAAAAGGGTTCCACTTCAAACAGAAATACATATTTCAAAGGAAGCGTAGGGTGAACAAGGGAAGAGGAAGAGTAGTAGATACAGCAAATCGATTTGGTGCTCGGCTTGAGGCAATTTACAGTTTTCATGAAGAGGTATATATAAACGCTGTTTAAACAGTTAGTCATAATCCGTGTTTCAGGCAGCTAGGCATAATTCCTGTTTATACAGTTCCAGAAATGATTAATGCCATCCCACTCAAAGCACAACTTTGTGTTGTTTTCCGCATATTTTCAGTAACATAATTATGTCGAAGTTTTTTTAAAACAAATTCAATCCGCGACCAGTTACTAAAACGGCTCTAAATAATAAATTCACTTGAAAACGCGCTGCGGTATGGACTTACTTGTCACAGAGATATATCGCCGTCGGGTTCTGAAAACAAGCCATTAATTGAAGAAATCAGGTCAACGGCCCGGCAAGGGAAAAGTAAATAATCAGCACTACTTTCAGACAGACATCCAGAATTCATAGATGACGAAAATCTTGATTCCTAGGATTTAATTACGATGAAGTTTATTAGATTTGCCTTATTGATTTCGGATACTCAAATTTTTATGAGAAATAAAATTGTTCCCGTAAAAAATACAAATGCATCGATTATAAAGCCTTGAATATGGATGTCTAGTGCGAAAGTCGTCTGAGAAGTAGAACATTGTAGAAATAGCTTGATCGATTGCTTAAGAAGCAATACATCAAAGTTGCAAACAAAGCGGTGAAGTTTTGTAAATTAAAATAGCTGCCATTTATTTGTATTTTGTTTGATGTTCACTAAGTTTTGTGCCAAATCCATGTTTATTCATTTTAGATAAAAGGTCAATGGTCGCATAAAATACACGAATGGTAATCTACGCATTTCTGAAATATCCAAAGAATTTCATGTTCCTTCTTTTTTTTTTAAATTTGAGGCCCCCTATGGGTAACCCCATTTATTTAGATACAATAAAAGCAGTACAAACAAGCTCTTTGGCTTTCAAAAAGGCTCCGTTAACAGTTTCTTTTTATAAACTACATTATTGTACATCTGAAAAGGAATTGTTCACAACGAAAAAATATCATCAGGCATGTTCAAGTATTATGTTACTTATATAAAAAAAACATGTCATTTTTACTAAGAATGTATCTTAAATTTATATATAGTATAAGTTCATGTTCCTTTTAATGTAAACTGCATCAATAATAAAAAAAAACAGAGGTTCATGCCGTATTGAATGCCATAACTTTTACTGTTGGTGTTAAGAATGTAAACACACAAAATAGCAAAGCTAAAAATTCATCTGAGACTGATTGTTTTGCTAGAATGATAAACCGTATTTGAATTCCACATAGGTACCTGCGTAGTGTACAATATGCACTTAGCCAAATATACCCAAATGTTAAAAGGTTACGGAAATCGTAAATTTAACAGAGTAATGTAAAGTTTTTTGGGTCATTTCGATTACACTAGAAAATTAAATGCTGTGTTCTTTGATAAATGTAATTACTTTCACAGGGTCAAGACCTGGGGCAGTTTCAAAGTGCTCCTGGCGGCCTTGAGTCTCAAACGAACATTCCGGCCCCGGCAGATCTTAAACGTGTTACGGTGGGCAAGGATTCTGGTCAGACAGTGCTCCATAGAGCAGCAAGGATGGGACTAGAGGTTGGTTTTTGATTTTCTTTACATTTTGACCGTGATTGGGTTGTGTGTCCAGCATGTTTACAGACCTCATCTCTCTCGGAAATTATAGAAGTTGTAAAACAGGGGAGATCCACGTTTGATCTTTTTCTAAAGTAGAGGCATTGGTTTTCTTGCCTTAGGGTCCAAATGATTCATCAACATTCGACTTAGTGGATACACATTAATGTTATGCAGCGGTATACTACATAGATACTCTGAAAACGTGTTGGTGGCGAACTTTGTTTGCGGTCGGCCTGAATTACCTAAATACCATTCGGTCATCGTATGGTTATGCGGAAGTTAGATGTAAAAGGAACTGTCGGTTAAAAAAGCACGATATATAGCTAAAAGTTCATGATCCGAGTTAGGTTTATCAGTACGACACCAATTTCACTTTTCAAGCATTGGCAGTCTGGTATATGTATATAAAACAGTGGATCTGTCAGAGTGGCCCCGGTGTAAAAGCTGGAGCTAAGGCCCTAAATTTGGGACATTCGTGTCATATGGACACAGTTCTAGCTGATTTCACAATTGATTTTTTAATCTCATGAAGTCAAATACTAAAACTGAATTGATCCATTGTAGGATCATTAAGGTTTTAGCGTAATAATATATTGAACGATTGCTACAGTTACCTATATACATGTAGGGCAAACATTAATCCTTTCTTAGTGTTTGCCCTACATATCCGTCCAATGAAGATATCTAAATATTTAAAATGTGACCTGTCTATTTGCCATAAACGTCTGACATAACCGGCCTTGATTTTGAATCATCTACCTTACAACAAAATGCTGTGATTAAAAATCAAGGCCGGTGACCTATGATATGTTTTTTTAGATTATTGTTTTCAAATGACTCTCTGCCAAAATGTAAAGTTTGAGCAATTTTATGTAAGGGAAACTTTTAGATTGAATAAAACCAACAAAACAAGTATTTTCTAAGACCTAGAAGAAAGTCCCTTTTGATGTTGTTTACACTTCAAGTATATTCCTTTTTCGTATTTTGTCTGTACGGATACCATATAATAAAGGACAGACAGATGCTTATGTAAATTAAATATTCTAATCATCCAAAGTCGGAGCTTATATGCGGAGAATTACCACTCCTTCTCCTAAGTGAGTTTTATTAATCATTGCCTTTGGTGCAGACCGGGGCCTTTCAGCTGTAGGAAGCAAAATATAATTTGATGACCAGCTCAAATTTTGTTCTGTAAAAAAACACAGCTAAAGCATTGCAGCTATTGACATGAAATGAACTCTCAAGCATTAATAAGTCAAGTTAATGTTCTGGATAATAAGCACAGTTAATATGCACTTTATCGTTTCTAAATGGAGATTTTACGTATTCCACTAACGTCATTATTTCATTCAAACTTTTAGAGGAACAATTGGTTGTTTGATTGGTAATCGAATTTCTATGTAGGACAAAGTTTAATAAGGGTGAATGCTTGTGCAGCTGACGATTGTATACGTCAGCAATATGAAAGGTAAATACAAAGTGTCACTTTTCACTTGAGGCATTCCAGGATTTACGGCCATTGAACTGACGAAGGATGGTCACCCTTCACCCACTCTTTGAAAAAGCTGAGGGCATTAACCCCGTCAATTTGAAGTTCTGAGAATTTCAGCGCAAGCGCTGTTAATTGGTTGTACTCTTATTACCATTGTGTTTATGATCTGTTTAGCAAAACAACTTCTTACTATCCTCCTGTCGCTGCATTGCATTTAACGTCACGTATTTATATGTCGTTCTAATTAACATGATGGGACATTCGCGTTTGGAAAGAGGATTTTGAATATACTTCGTAAAATAGTCTTTATAAAGTTCATAACGCTGTCTCGGCACCTACGATGACACTGAATGGCCGAACAAGGAACACGTGACAGTTCAAATACTACTATAAGTGCTAAATATATAATCTAAACTTTCTAGATTATTAAGTAATGGGCTTCAAGTGATTCATGTGACACCTTACCTATAAGGGTTTAACCATATGATGGTGTCTAGGTTAATACTTGTACTCACAAACTGGTACTAAGTGAATTTCCTTCTGTTCTCTCTATTGTTCTTGTTTTGGCCATTTAAGCAAAAAATGTTCCACATAACAAATGAAACAAAACAAAAAAACGAAAACAAAAAATCGAATGACGTCGACCAGAATTTACAGTTACCTATTGGTGTCATAGCAACCTCGGGATCACTTTATGGGAGAGGCGTATAATAGTGCTATGTTATCACATTTCAGAAATTGAAAACTGAATATTACCTTAATTAATTGAAACAAAAATGTTTAAACAGCTTTCAGTTGAATTAATTCTACATCAGTTTATGAATAAGTAAATATTTGATTTAAAGTTACATACTTGAACACGACATTGAGTTTGTTAATATATATAAGGAAGTACGACTATATAATATATCTGTACTTGGTCATTATGTGTATTTATACTATCTGTACTTGGTCATTTATGCCTAGTCGTACGAAACGTTTTATCAAACCAGACTACATATGGATTTGGGCGCGAAATGTACTAACAATATCAAGTTTGACTGGTCATTTTAGTGCATTTTTCTGTTGAAAAAATTAAGTTCCTAACTTTTAACAATAAAATACGGTTATAGATAAATGCTCTGCGCAAAAAATATTTTAGATGCCTTAAACTTAAGATTTGATCATTTTAGTTGACCGGCAACAACAATTTTATTTCATTTATTTATATCGCAGCGTTATTCATCTGCGCCTCAATAACCATTAAATAATATTATAATCACGTAAACAATTTTTTATGTTACTTTAAATTGATGTTTATTTTGAGACACGATTTGCATAAAGCCTTGAGGCAGTTAATAGATATATATAATAAATAATTTTGGATAATGGTAATAGCCTCGCATGTAAGGCAATACACTTCAGTTTCGATGTTTTCGATTGCTTTTCTATCGTTTATTTTTTATAATAACTAGTCAAACTTTATGTGCCTAGCACTGTTTATTGCTATTAAAGTCGAAAGTAGGTTATTCTGCGTATCTAACAAACATTGCATTAAAACGTTGAGTTCGACGACAAATAAACAGTACATTTTAAAGAAAATCGGTTCTACGGACTCATTAAGTTTTGACTTCGGAATTTTAAAGTATGAAAATATATCGAATATTTTGAAGATTATCTTACATAAATCAAGTTGTTTTGGTTGTCAAATTTAGTTCGTGATATTTTATAAAATCGTGCCGATTTAAAACTACAGAAACATAATACATTTAACTAAGTAGATTGTAATAGTTTATGTAACATTTTATATGTTAATAAAATATCAATTTTACTAGTCATGGATGGTGCAATGAACGAATAGTTAAAACTACTTATGAATCAAGAGAACGTGCGTCTTTAAACCACCTTTGACTCACGAGAATGTGCGTCTATAAACTACCTTTGACCCAAGAGAACGTGCATCTTTAAACAACCTTTGACTCAAGAGAACGTGCGTCTATAAACTACCTTTGACCCAAGAGAACGTGCTTCTTTCAACCACCTTTGACTCAAGAGAACGTGCTTCTTTAAACCACCTTTGACTCACGAGAACGTGCGTCTATAAACTACCTTTGACCCAAGAGAACGTGCTTCTTTAAACCACTTTTGACTCACGAGAACGTGCTTGTTTAAACCACCTTTGACTCACGAGAACGTGCGTCTATAAACTACCTTTGACCCAAGAGAACGTGCTTGTTTAAACCACCTTTGACTCACGAGAACGTGCGTCTATAAACTACCTTTGACCCAAGAGAACGTGCGTCTATAAACTACCTTTGACTCAAGAGAACGTGCTTCTTTAAACCACCTTTGACTCACGAGAACGTGCGTCTATAAACTACCTTTGACTCAAGAGAACGTGCTTCTTTAAACCACATTTGACTCACGAGAACGTGCGTCTTAAAACTACTTTTGACTCAAGAGAACGTGCGTCTGAAAACTACTTCTTGTGTTTGACTCGAGAGAACATGCGTCTAAGAACTTCTTATTGTTATTGGCTCGAGATAATGTGCGTTCTTGTGTTTGACTCAAGGCAAGACTCAGCGTTAATTCTGCCGTACAGATACATCATACTGTGCGCTATGATAGTTATATGAAAGCATAAGAAGGAAGGTATGTCGTTCAAGTACAGAGTAATATACAAAATATAATAAGTGCAAAAACTTTCCTCAATGAAATCATTAACAACGCTTCGCGGCATGATTTATCTATTCCCAGGTGGAAAACACAATATAGAGAACATAAAGGTAGAACAGGATCATGAGAAGGCCATTAAATCATGACGTTCGTATCGAGGCAGCACGTTGGCGTTTATATAGATGACGCCTTATTTAAAAAAAAAGATTTTCCCTCCCTTAATTAGGTACAAATGCATATGAAAAACGAGTATGTTCACACACATAATTAGTATTGAATTAAAGAAGAAAGTTATGAAAATGTGAAACGAAAACAGAAACAATTTATTTCAGTTATGACTCATAAAAGAGTCATTTGTCTTAATGAGGTTTCTTCTACATTCTCTTTTTTAACGAGCATCACGTCTGTTGTTGTAACTCAGGCCCGATTTTGTACCACTATCTGCCTATTATCCTCTCTGAAAGTGCAACGCTGTTCTAAGAGCTCGGGTGTCTTAGCTGGTAGCAGGTCAACTAATTAGAATGTATACCTAGTGTGCAAACACCGCTGTGAGACCTTGAAGCAATCTCACAATTCTCTGTCCATCTCTCGTTGTCAATTAGATGAATGGTGAGACCTCGGCATGCTCTTCCATGCCTCCTATCTAATATAGTTTGTTGCATAAGTGCGAGATATGTTCTAATAATAAATGAATTTGATTGGATGCCGAAAGTAGGTCACCTACGTTCAACTTGGCCAATTAGATCTGTGGTGTGAGTGATCTGTATACATTTGGAGTGCCCAAAGTTTAGTTGGTCCATCTTCCGGTGCTATAGGGATGAATGATGTGACACTAATGTTCGTGCAGTGCACCGTATTTTCGACCTGTCTAGAACGTCATGACGCAACACCATCCTCATTAAAAACACACGGCTTTAGTCAATACAATCATTAATGAGCACTTGATGTTTTACTAATGTACGTTTTATCTTACTAAAATATAGCGAGACAACCTTCATACCTTTACGCACAACTCCGAGTATGCAGGCGTTTTTTGTCAAGTTGTAAAATGTCCTATAAATGTCATTTTACTTCTAGGCACATCTATAAAGGAATAAGTATCGTTTAATCTTTTGTCAAGGTTAAAACTAATACAGGGGCTGACTGCACATGACTTTTCTGTACGTCCTTCAACAATTGAAAAATGAAACAGCTTGGCAATGATCGATTACCGCGGGTTGGTTGTACTCATGTAAACAAAATATGACTAAACACACACCATGACATTGACCTACTTTTGTATACTGTACTCCAGCGAGCACTTCATCCATAAAGCCTATTCATAACACATACATTATTAATGTAGTCAGGAAGCATTAAAGTAAACTTTTATAGTATTTTCAACTTAATATATTGCTTGCTTGCCATTTAAAACGATCCCGCATTGACTGCGCATGCGTAACATACCAAAACAGAAAACTTACTTATACATACTTCATGATGGTACAAGCGTACAGATCGTCAAGGTCAATAAATTTCTTATGAATTACGTACCACATTTTTATCTTCGTATAAATACCCCGAGACTAATACGTCTCGGAAGTTTGCCAAATCATTTAACGTCGATATCTTGCATCAAAAAGAGATCTGCACACAGGGACTTGCGTGCTTCATTTACCGATATTTATCATGCAGCAGATTATTTATGATGTTTAGATTCGCCGAAGTTTTATGATGAACGAACATGGTTTCTTGACCTTGTACACAATTAACATCATTTTTACACAAATTTAAAAAGTGTTTTACATGCAGCAAGACTTAAGCGACAGTAATAAGGAGATTAAAGAATATTTTTATTGTACCAGTATGAGGAAAAAACCAAGTCTTTTACCGCAAAGAGAACGCGAATTCTCTACTACGACATAGTGGGCCTGTCAGTTGTTAAGTGTAATTATAAATATGTGTAGGTTTAAGAGACTGAACTGTTCGTGTTTTGAATGAAACCTTTACATTTACTTCGGGAAAAAAAATGCTAAACGTAATAAGGGTTATTGTTTACAACTTATCTGACTATCTTAGGGCAGGAAACACGGGCTATGCTTTTTTGGCAAGATATCTAAAAATAATATTATATGTCCGTCGGCCTACAAAACTGTAAATAAGTTAATTTGTACGAGTTCTGAAAATTGCAATACATGTACATTTGTATCAGCAACACTATACAACAAATGGGATTTGTTTAATGTACAGTCAATGTTCGTATGTTTTCCTGTTAAATACAAAAAGTACTTACTTTATTCGGAAAGGAAAACAGATTCAGTACGAATATTGATGAGTACAAAAACGTCATGTATGAAAGAAAACACGTCGACTTATTGCGGTCGTTTACCCTCTGTACCTGACTATTGTCACATGATCGAATGTCGTCTGCACACTGGTTCGGTCTGTTTTATGTGCCTTAGAGAACGCGAAGGTCACGTTCTATATGAAGTGACACGTGAGCCAAGGACGTGAAGATTTACTAAAAGTACCCTGGATGCGTGACAATGTCAATGTCGTTTTGCAGTAAATGAAATTGATGCGTTTGTTTGTCCGTTTGTGATACGGTTGTCCGATCTAGTGTGGTAGCTAGATCCATATAGAATAAAATCATGCCTTATGAAACAATATGTGATGTTTTTAACATCTTAAGTGCGTGCAAATAGTACAAACTTACTCTCTTACTGCAAATATAAAATCGGTTAAAGTACACACAAGTGATGAACGCGTACCGCTGTGCCAGTTCGTAAGTTGGCTCTTTACGAAATTCGATTATTTTCATGTGATATATTTCTGGATGCTGTGTGATAAAGTATCGCTGTTGAGTCCCATGTTTCTGTACATCATAGAGAAGAAGCTATTTGCAATGGCAGTGTCTGATAAGTCAAATACTTAGCCGTCATCTGACGAGAAGACCGCCTTATGTCCGGCCTCCGTGTCAACAATTGCTTTTCAAGAAGAGGTTTTCTGCTTATTTCTGTGTCAATTGAAATAAAACTTCACAGAAATATTCCTTGCAGATAACTTCTAGTCTAGATCATTGGTGCAGAATCTTAGTTGCCATGGTAGCCACTTCTTGCAATTAACCAACACCTATGTTTTTAAAACATTTTCATTAAAATATTCCACGGGTTACATTACAGCTGTCCTCAGACCAGTTTGGTTCGTTTAAACACGGTCTCTAGTCAGCAGGATATGATATTTAAAATAAATTACGCCAAATTATGAAACTGCGTGATGTTTATGAGAGGATATGCTTGTCTATTTTCCTGTCTTAACTTCATAACAAATTCTTTATCGATATATACATACAGTGTAACAGGTTTCTAGTTCCTTTTTTGTACTTAAGACTCGCGTGTGCATTGAGTGGACACACATCACGATACTATAGCTTCTGTTGCAACGTGACGAGATTAGGCTTTAAAGATTGCATGAAGTTAATCCCATAAGCTTGAAAAGTAACAGATTGTTGCAGATGTTTTACGTCATTGACTTTAGCTATTTCTGCCAGCATTGTTTATGTTGATAAATGGGAGTGCGCTTTACTTTGAGAATAAAAGACTGCTGCAAAACTTTGCCTCTAGAAGCCAGGAATTACAACACGAACAGGAATCCTGAAAAGTATCAGATACCAACCTTATTGATATACAAGTCACCATTCATCTATTAACAAGTCGTTTTTTTCTCTTTGCAGGAAGTTGTTCTCTATTGTTTGGCCACTGGTTCTGTTGACGTCAACGCACGTGACAATGCTGGGTACACTGCTCTTCACGAGTGCGCACTACGAGGCCTGGTGCAAATTGGAAAGCACCTGCTGACGTACGGAGCTGATGTCAACTGTTGCTCAACTGATGGTATTAGGTAAAGATCTTTTCGAAATTTAAGTTGAACTTACTGAATCCACAGTATAAGAGTCGAATGACACATTTTAGTAAGTTTGGTCAAAATGGAGGTAAAGGGAAGATCAAATCGATCTGTTCACACAAGCCAACTTTTGAAAGGATTGACAAGCTTGCTAATACATTCTCCAATAAACACTTAAGGAAGCCTTTCTGAGCTTCTTTAACGTCATTTGGTTTTAAGAATCCGGCAATTAATGCCACTAAATTATGGCGCTAAATCATAACCAGGGAATAAAATGAGAGCGAATCAATTCATCGATAATAATTATGTTATATGTTTCAAAGATCAAAAACACCACTGACCTTTAATGACTTAGGTTTCTTTTTTCATGAAAGCTTGTTCATTGCCTTTCCGCACTGTAAGTATATTTTGTGGAAAGTGCCAAAACTAATAGTCAATCTCACAAAGGTGGCCTATATGCATATGTTGAGAAGTTTTTTTCTGGGCCAGGTGAATAAATCCGTCTTGTAAAATTTATCATAAGCGTCATTATTTTCCTCAGGCCAGTTCATGACGCAGTGGAGAATGACCATCTTGAGATGTTCCGACTTCTGTTATCCTACGGGGCAGACCCCACACTGGCCACCTACGCAGGAAGACCGTTGATGAAGATAGCCCGCTCTGAACGAATGCTCAAATTTATTCAACGTAAGTGAGAAATTTACCTGATATATATCACATCAACAACATACAGACTGTTCCAGAGTTTTTACAAACACTCATGATATACGTGTATATGTGATGTTGCTTTCACTGAAAGGAAACCTAAACAGAATTTACTTATGAATCTTTTAATGAAAATTTACTGCAATGAAATCCCTTTAAACCATGTACATGTACGATTTTCTTAAGCAGAAGAACAGGTGTGACGTAAATGATTTCTTACTCTAGTAATTCCAGTGTTTTCATAAAGTTTTGTGTAAGGGTATGCTCATTATCCTAGTTGCGTGAGATGGTTTTGATTTTCGAAGGCAAAACAGAGTCATTTATGTACTGGTACATTTGTAATTACTACACGAATATCTTAACATTCATCATTTACAGTGTTTGAAGCATGGAAGCATGAAACCAAACGTAGATGAACATAGTTGTAAGTTCTTAAATAAAACCAAGGAAATACACTGCCACTTACATTGGTGAAAGTGACAATGAAAGTTGTTGGAAATTTAGAACGAAACAAATAAAAAAATTGTTATGTGATGAGAATGAGTTTAAGATGTTGGCGTAGTAGTTTGAAACTAAAAAACGGAACTGCAGTAAATGTTCGAGACATTTTAAGCAGAAATCAATATGACATAGTCGACTGATTTATATATGTTTTATTCCACAGGATATAACTGCGATATCAACGGATATGCTTCCGAGAACGACGAAAGGCCCTGGCAGTTCAAAAGATCTTGCACAGCATTAGGTATTGGTCGCAGAGTTTCGTATTTTCTTTTTTTGTAAGAACACTTTCTGGATAGAGATGACTTTCGTTAAGAAAGAGACATTATGGCTGCTTTGTGTGGAAACACCTGTCTTTATTGTTTTAGATAATTTTGATTCATATTGACGAGTTTTAAACTGAAGTTAAATACACATTATTCTTAATGCATGATTGCCATCCCCGTTTTTAGGCAGCCTGAAGTTTAAATATCCTTACTCCGATGATATACATTGTAGTATATCATTTGACATGATATCATTTCTGCAATTTCATAAATCATTTTTCTGCAATGATTCAATGACAAGCAATAATTGAAAAAAATGATCGTCAGTTTTCAAAAGGATCGACATTTTGTGTTCTGCTATGATTAAGCTACTATTAAGTGATAACCATTTTAAACTGTTGCAGAAAACGAGAGCGGAAGTGGATGTGCAATATTTGACAATCTCCCGTCCGACCCGGAAGATGAATCGCAAGATCTCTGTACTTTTAGTTCTAAACCTTTATTCCTAACTAGACGCTTGACTTTAGATCCTAACAAAAGGTAACTATAACATTATTCGAATAATTCTGTAAATTATGTGATGCTTTCACATAAATCTCACTTTTCATGAGAACAAAAGCAGTACCATAAATAGTTACGTGTTCCCAGGCATTGGTTACGTGGAATTGAAGTAACTCTAAATTGTCCGCATTGCGCACATAATAAAAGTCTAGTCTGGTATGGGTTGTTGCATGCTCCCACAAATATTGACCTACTTAATGCGTAAATTATACCACTGTGATATTGGAAGTTTAAAATTACCTCACTTACCTTTACTTTTAAACAGACATTCTTTAGAGATTTTTTTAACAATTTTCCGAAAAGGTTATAATACTGGTTCTTGATGAAATTACTTCATACGGTTTCCAACGCATGACAGCAGTAAACAAAGTGAATATAAACCCGCGACATGAAATAGAGTTATGGTGTTTTATTGACTTAAACGATATGCTTTTACGGGGAAATCATCTTTACAAATTTTCAAGAGTAATACTCTTTTAAACACATTTGATTCTTTTAATTATATTGCTTCGGTTTCTGGGGGAAAACGGTATTGATTTCCGTAAATTTCGCAAGAACAAATGCCATAAAATTCATTTATTCTGGCTTTGTCTAATCTGCTTGCATTTCCTGTGTGTTAAGTCTGAAAATGAGAGCACAAAATTATAGCGAGCGTAAATATATTAATATTGCCATATCTGGAACAGCAGTTTTATTACCACGTGTTCGTTTTACAGAACAACTTTTATTGAAAAATGTTTTTTTGTTTTGAAATTGGCGGAAACCCCGTCTGTATCGAAAATTGTGTAGTATATTGTTAACATTGCGGAAACCAGTCCTTAGTGGAATAAGCTCACGAAATACTAAACAAGCGTTTTATTTTGAAATGCGTAAGTTTATGATTACATGTATACAAAAACTCAGGAAATATGGGTAGCTTTGAGTATGCTGAAGAAAGAAAGACACTTTTGTCCTATAGCAAAGGAAATACGAATTGTTTTCAGAAATACTTAACATTCCTGCAAAGAACATGAAAGTAAATTCATGGCTTACAGAACATTTTGTCGAAAAGGCCGAAATATATGTTAGATGTATGTGTACTATTACTGACTATCTCATTTGTACAAAGCATATATTTGTAGCCTCTCTGCTGCCAATACTCGTCTTTGCTGTTTTGATAACCTATTATAAGTATTTCAACAGAAGAAACATTTGCGTTTAATCACGTGTAAACAACATTTAAATTAGATGCACACGTGTTAACATCATTTAAATTAAACACATACGTGTTAACATCATTTAAAATTAAACATATACAAATGTTGTTTTTTTTTCAGAGTTGAAGACTTCCTGTTACTTGATGACATTCTTTGTGGTTACAATCTGACTCAGTCAGAATTTTTAACACACGGAACAAGTTCTGGTGTTCGTCATTTAATCAAGCATATACCACAGAACGCTTTAATCGAAGCTCACGTTGACAGTATTTGCTACGAGGGATTTGTAGCTAAAGACGAGAACAAATCTATTGAGGCTATAAGGAAAGTAGATTCTACACAACTTATAGCAAAACTTGAGAAGAGTTCCAGTTCTAAACGAGCAAAAATCTAGTTTCAAAAAATTGATTCTTCTCATTAGTTCGTGTAGAAAGTGTTAAGTGATGTACTAGTTTTGTCACAAGCTGCATAATGCCTTGAATATCAAGTGATATTCATTTCATCAACACGACGTATATACGATAAACTACATCAAACATTGTGCCATGCTGTCAACACCTTCCTCTTCAAATCAGATTGAAGTAAAACGTAAGAATAAAAGGAATAATAATTTACAAAATTTAGTTTATATGGTTACAGCACTTCGAAGAAATAGCAGGTATGAAAGTGAGATGTTGACCTATCGTATTGGCTTTTTTATTAGATCAGGCATAAGAAAGGAGTCTATAACACTTACCAGAGTTGGCTCAACTTAGATGAAAAAGATATTTGCAAGATGGATCATCGTAGACTATTCTAAGAGAATTGGTTGAATATATGAGAACATGGATTTTGATAAAGGATTTGATTGAAATGAAATTGAAAAATGTATGTTATAATCGGAGGGAATACCTACAAGTATTGTATCAATGCTATTGTATATGATAGTGGATGTATATTTACTGACAAGTTATGAAATAACTTGTTTCTTTTTTAAAGTGCTGAAGTTAGAACTGTATTTTTAAGTCTTTTCGTTAATCATATTGAAGTTTTAGAAACTGCGCGAAAATATATCTTAATGATTTAAGGGACATCATTGTTAAAATGGTTTTGTAATCGACAAAAATGTGACAGGCAAGTCGGCAGACATTCGAAACCGATCTTCAAGTGTCAACTACTTACCAATATATATATAATAGAAATGCATTCTTAAAATGTGGCACATTTTTAAGGATATTAGACCTTCTCTTATTAGCTCATCTGAGCCGAAAGCTCGGTATGAGCTATTAGAACAGGTGGGTGGTCCGGCGCCCATCGTCCATTGTCTGTAGTCCGTTATCAACATTTTCACTTTAAAGTTCTTTGTCTAACTAAAACGGCTTCTTTTAATGAACCAATTAATGAAATGTTACCATATTCGCTCTGCCCCATTTCATAAAACTTGAAATGGTTCTGGTCGAGGGCACACAGGGGCCGATGTTACTAAAACATAA
>JAUMHA010365182.1:0-11967 GCA_032359765.1 Saxidomus gigantea | reverse complement strand
GTAGGCATCTGTTTGCAACTGGCCTCCCACAGGATAAACGCACAACATACCAGGATTGATAAAAATGAAATGCGTTGCTAAATCACTTTCTGACATAATAGTATGTAATCTGAAGGGACAGCATATTAATGTCTTAAAACGTAAAAAGCAATTTACAAAGTACATCTACAAACTAATACTAATTAGTTTAATATCGATTGCAAAACAAGTTCTTCCAATTTGTGTAATTCGCTCTCGAGACTTACTAAAGATGGAATCAACTCGAATAGAAGAGATGATGTGGAATTATCTATGTATTGCCTGAAGGACACTACCACTACCTGGGCACTGGTGGGATCGAACTTTGGACCACTGCACCAAGGCGTCTACAATTATAAGTACATTCGTAAAATATATGTCAAACACTCGTGATATTTGTTTAGATAGTTTCTTGTTTTTCAAGATGAAAAGGTAGACATCTGTGTAATTGATTCTTCAACAGAAAATACAAGAATATGGTAATAATTGAGAAATAAATGCAAATTCTTTTCGACATCTCAATATTGCACCACACATGTGCCCAATGATTGGACAATCTTAATGTAATTAAGACCAAATGAAGAAATAACTACGCGTACAAGTAAACAACCAAATACTAGACTTGTTTAACGTACGAAAACAATTTACCTACCATATCTATTTGGTTTCTTAAGCCTAGCGAAGAAGTCAAAGCAAGCTCATGCATCAACAATAGTCTTAGTCTATTCTTTTAGCAAAAGTAAGCAATGTCAGTGTTAAAACATATGCTCGATGTTTTCTAGTTACTTTATTCTGTCATGTGTGTATCTTATCTTGCAAACTAGTATATGTGCCGACTTTTGAAACAGCGTGCATTGTCATTGGTAGTAGGGAGTGTAACAACCTAAGATAAATAGTTATGTTTATTTCACTTGAAATGGCTTAAATTGAAACAATAGATGTATTTGTTTTAAAAAGAATATGATAATACATATGTTATCCAAGGCACTTCTAATTAGAATACATGTTTTAAAACATAATGTCATACTTTTACACATACAAAATATAAGCAGTATGAATGCTTGAAGTACGGATGATTAACATCTATAAAGCAAAGGCGTTTGGTCGCATTTCTTTTTACAAAATAAGTAAACTGGCCAAAACGCCAAACTTGAGACACAAAACACGCATTCATTTTCTTCGTTATAACATATAATAAACATTGCTACAGTTATATAATGAGTAAATCACTCAATAACCCATAACATGTTTAAGATGGAAAAAAAACGAAGGACAGAACTAAAAATTAAGAAATAAAATGAAAATGAGTAATATATGGCTTTTGTTATTTCGTTACTGGCATTAACATATATTTACTTGAAACTATTACATAAAGTTTAATTCAGCAGAGTCCGTTTCATGGTACCATCAACTGAAGTAATGTATGATATAATTCAGATGGAATAGCTTACATTTTATTTTCAAAACTTAGACAACAGTTTGTGCGGAAGACATATTTTAAAATCCCGTTGTACTATTTTGCACCAACATGCACCAACTTTGAGGTATGAAAGACTATTTCAGGCTTTGCTACAAAAAAATGATTTTTTAAAAAGTTTCGAATATGAGACTGTTTTTCAACTTAAAATGTGGAACTTCTTTCTTGGCAAAAATGACCAAAGTCTTACTGATATTTGAAGATGAATTCTCTTTAAATTCATATAGTTAAATCAGTTTGAACTAAACCGAAAGAACGATTTGATAAAGACACGTCAATTTAGTTTTAGAGAGCACTTTACATGTAAAAGTGATATACTGAGTATTTCAGTACCAAGGTTTAACAATGAGACAATATTGTAAATCAGATAATTGCATTATTCATATCAATTAATGATTCTGCCAAGACCGTTCACGACGAAAATTTCAGAAAGGTATGTTAGACAAACTACGTTAAACTTTAAGATTTTGATGATTTAGATATGTAGTAAACAGACCAATTTAAACCAAATTTAAGACATTCTTATGAAGTCTGTTATCAAAGTATTTACTTCAAGCAATATCATATTCTAACATAGTTTGTTTCATTTGATATATTATACAGTGAAATTTAAATTATGGGCGACAGTGTTGGCACATTTTCTAATGTAAATAGCCACAGCGCTGCCAAAACCAAAACGATGCACATCATTCAAACCTTCTTTCCAATGGTCTTAGCAAATAAATCATCTCAATGTTTTGGGAAATAGTATCGACAAGTTCGCACATTGTTCTCACTATTTGCCAAAACAACAATGGACTTACGTAACCTTGAAGACACAAACAAACTTTCCAAGAATTTAAATGAAGTGGTTTATAAGCAGGAGTGCTGACAATAATTTCGGTGAAAACATGATACTGTTGCCAAATATTAATGGACTAAAACGTTTAAACAATCTTATAATCGCAGTATTAAAAATATCAAACGAAATAGTTAAGACAATTCATTTTAAATACGATTACTTTGCCAGACTGTTTTTCACGCATTCTAATCAATTTCCGTCCATATGTTGTAAGTGCGTATCAAGCTGAAATCATTACCATGAGATTTTCTTACAATGCATTTTTTATTTGAATAACTTGAAACAAATGAAACAATACTTTTTATGAAAATAAAGAAACTTTGCAATTTTGATTTAATGGACTTATTTTCTATTGCCATTGATGGAATAAAATAGTTTATGCAGTGATTTTGCATCATTATGAATAGAAAAAAAAAGATTTGCCTGAGCAGTGCTTTGTCGAGACTGATTCAACGACGGCTGATCATTCATTTTCTAATGCTATTGTTCAGTTAAAAAAATGTGTAGTTTGGCTTTTCCTGGTATGCAACCTGCATGTTTTCTATTACAAAGCTTATGGTCCAGGACATAAATATTTCTGTAAAGATATGTGAAAAAGGTTAAAAAAAAATAAAAATCCATTTATATTTTTTGTGAAGAAGGTAAGAAACTTGTAACTCTTAACTCGGAAATATTCAGAAGTCAATGTAAGTGTTCATGCAAGGTTCTGTACAATTATATATATATGCGAGTGATTTTTACATAAAGATATCGATACTTTACGAACAAAAAAATGAAAATTCTTCAGTCAACGGAAAAAAATGACATTCTAATAGATGATAGTCTAGGTAGAAACCAAACAAGAAATACACAAAACAGGTCTTTTTCAAAATTTGTCAACTGTTCAGATTGATAACTGTGATGATTGCTTGGGCTAGTTGCCAATATGTCTTGAGAAATTTGAATCGTTACAATGTCCAAAAGATAACGATTGTTGAAAAAACACTGAATGCATCTTGATTGTCACTTGACAAAAAAGTGTGCTTCTATATTTAGGATTTCCGTGATGGTTCTGCAAATATTTTACGGTCTTGTAATATGCATGATAGGCACGTAATGTGCGAACTCAAAATGAGATTAAATGTTAAAATAATTTTCTAATTTCATTGAAAACTCAGTAGTTGGACGCTTCTGGTAATATATCATTTTAAAGAATTTTTTTTTTTCCAAAAGACACTGTGGGTGAGCAGCTTTTAGCTATAAAAATCCGTTAATTTTCTTCGTCACAATCCTTTGGGATTTGTTTGACAAGTATAACATTTCATTTAACTCTCAGCCTGCATTTTAGAAATGTCTAATTCATAAATAATTCCTTTATCGCGAGCGCAATCAATCCATTACGAATATCGTTTAAGTTTTTAGAAACGTCTGTTCTCGGCAAACTTCGATAGCAGAATTAATGAAATTTCTTAATGAAAAAATAAAATGTTAAGGAGTGTGACAGACTTATTTCGCGAGACATTAACTGTATCATTTTAAGACCGCTAGTGGCGAAAGGTTTGATATGTTTGTGTTGCGAACATCCTTTGTAGCATCATGAATTGTGTTGCAAACAGCCTTTGTATCATCATGCAATCAACATTTCCTGTTTGTGATACAAACAGCGTTTGTATAACCATGTAATTAGCATTTCCTATTTGCAGATGCAGCCAAATTAGCAAAACATATTGGCGCCGTTATAAGAGATTGTTTAGTATTATAAATATAATCAATAATTACTCTAGCAAAGGTCTCAGCAGTGTTCCAAGTCAATGAAGTGGTTTTAATCAAAGACTAGTTACGCATCGGATTTATGTCCAATTTCTCATGGCATTGTTAACTGTAAGATATAACGTTAATAACGTGGATATCTGCCATGTCACGGAGGGAGTTTTAAGGAACAACCTTTCTTTCTTTTTTAATCAAAAGAGATGACAATAATGTAGCTGAACTTAATTTAAAGCCTCCAATGATGGATATATACCACTAAAGGCAGAACTTATACTGTCATGTCTTTACAACTCTTTTGTCTGCTTTAAAGTGTCATTGGGGTAATATCATCAGAGTTGTATGACGTTTTTGGTAAAAACCTTTACAGAATTACGATCCCATTTAAACTTCGGGATTAAATTACCATTAAACCAGCCCGAGAGTAACTAGATAAGTTTTAAGCAATGTCTGCAATTTAGATATTTAACCATGAATCAATCTTATCCGTAGACAAAATCGAATGTCCAGTCAGACAATTGAACGCATGTTTCCTGCTCTTACGAGCAAATTATGCAATTAACGTAACTTTCTTGGATTTCTTTCCGGCGTATGCATAGAAATTGAACGTTTATTGATATATTTGATATATTCCGGTAATTCTTTCTATCTAGTTCAGTGCACTAAAGACATCATTTACTTTTGCTGTCTGTCAATGTTTCTGTAAACCGAGTTTTTCTGTGATTACAGTCTCTATAAGTGAATAATGATGTCCTAAGAAAAAGTGGCAGTTGCGATATTCGAAACATTTGTTTGGCAGATACTATTATTCGGTGTACATTTGATAAAGAAAGCGCATTGAAAATTTCCCGCAATACAGCCTTAAAGAAGAATCTTAAAAATTGAAATTTCAGTCTTGAGAGTTTTTCATGTTCATTTTGTTGGCTATTTCGAAATAAAAAATGTGTTTTTTGAGAAATCATTTTCAGTCATGATAGTATCAGTTACTTCGGGAATAAGCTCTGTAACATTTATACACATTTAATATCCAATAAATTTCAATGAGATTAAAGAAAACGAAAATATATACAATAAATTATCATGGCAAATGCATTGTCATCAGTATTATAGTATTCGTGTTCTTTTTTGTCAGATAGTTGCTTTTTACATTATGGAAGATATATGGATGCGTTTCAGTTTTAGATTACATAAATGAATCAAAGCAAAATATGACGTAAGATAGCAATCTATGCAGATATCCTGGAATTATTTGTCCATAATGTGTCAATTTTAGGAGGTAAATGGGTTGTTTTGAGATCAATCTATCAAAAAAGTATTATACAGTTAATATAGATATATTTGGTGGTCACGAATTGCAATTGGAAATGATGATTCATATTTCAGTTTTCTCAGTAAGCCCATCATGAAAGGACAAATTATTGTACCTATTTCATTAGCCTCTTTTCATGGCAGACCAAAACTATGCCTGACAGTAATTGAATTGTAATGGTCCCAAGTCTTTATTCGTCGGGTGCTTTAGGACACAGAGTAACACAAATAGTTTTTATGTCAAACCATTGCGAATTTGTTTGTTTGTTGTTTTTTTTTTTTTATTATATATTTCATTTTTTTCCAACATGTACATAATCACAATAAAAACAAAAGTAAATAACTACAAGTATATAGCATAAGGCACATGATAGACTAAATTATTTTTTTAGAACAATTCAGTACATGTTTATGACATTTAATATTCCGTATTTTTCAAATATTTAAAACAATGTAATTAAGTTGGATCTAGCTTTGAAGTCAGAGTATGAGAATTGACAATAAACTTGCTATATGAAGAAACATATGTATTCTATAACATTTCCAATCTTATTATCATTCATGCTTATTATCATCCATGCTTTAAAGCACATTTAGAGCAAAAAGAAAGCGGCAACAATGAAGCAATGCATGTATGGTCAGGCTAGCCAATAAGAAAACGAAAGGTGCTAGACTGACGCTATGCATTTCTATCTACTCAATGTATATTGCGAATTTGTAATTAAAACGTGAGTAATTTACAAATTAGATTATGTATCTGAGTTTCAACAATCAAAACTTTATACACTTACAAATTGCACATTGTTCTGTCATAGACGTTTGCGACGTAGATATCAGAATGGTGGATAGATTGCGATCAAGTAATCATGGAATTAGGCGGATCAAATACAGATCAGGTTACAAATAAAAGCAATTAGTTTGTTGAGGTTCGTGTAAGGTTAATATTCATAGGAACCTAGTTAATTATATCTCCATTAGACGTCTTGGAAACGAAACAGATGAATCATCCTGCATTCATGTGAATTTTGTTACCAAAATACTGTAGCAACGGCGTTGTGAGGAACACCAAGAATATGAAGATTATTAACATCCGAAAATGCCTGAGAATAAAATTAAAACCGATTCTTTAAATGAAACAAGTATTCCCGGAGAAACAAATGGTGGACCCGTGTATTTATTAAAATACAAAAGTACACCGAAACAAAAATGATCGTTAGCAAGATGAAAACCGCTCAACTGATCATATTGAATACATCATTTGTTTTACAGTGCTAACTATATTTCAATAACAAGGTTGATGATGTACCAAAATATTAAAAGACTGGAACACACTTAGAAAAGCGTCAACGTTTGTTAAAAACAAAAAGTATAGGTCGACAATTTATAAAAAAAAAATGAGAAGTTTTTTTTAGAAATAAACTTCTTTCAAAGATTTCATTACACCGTGTTGCTTAGCAATATACAAAAATGTAATAAGACTAAATATGTAATACGTTGATGGAAGTAATTCGTTGTCATTAAACTTGAATTCTATATTTCGTTTACACAAATCTATTAGATAACTTAGAAAATGTTATTTTTAAGAGTATAGATTGTAAACATATTTATGATTTGATACGGATTTTCATCCGTCGATTTTACTTTTGTGATGAATTAAATTTATACAAATTTATCATTTAAAACTTATGTGTGTAATGCACCACAGAGGTACTTCAGGAAAGAGTTGTAAACTGAGCTAAGGGCTGACATCTTGTGTACTCTAGAATAGTTCTTTCTTTACGTAACTACAGTTGGTGATGTGAAAATCACTACTGTAACAAAGGTTCTAGAAACAAGAACATTTTAAGAACAGGTATCCGGTCAGTAGAAAATACAGGTAAAATAGTTCCACATATAACCTTATTTTGAGAGTGTCAATATTCTTTTAATATGGGCGTATATTGTGTGAAAAATAAGGAGCATGTTTTATTACAAGTCCGTTATACACAGATTTGAGGTATTAATTGTTTTTCTAAATTTTGTTTAATATGGAAGATTATTCATGTAAAAATTACAACATGCTTTCTTCCGGATGCTTTATGAAAAATGACATATGCATGCTTGTATGTACACCTTTCCACATGTTACCTTATTGCAATTATGTTGGACAGTTTTAAATGAAAAGATGTTATATGCTAACCGGGTATCAATATACCAGTATATTAAGACCAAGGTGCTTACTACCAAAGAGAAGTGCCATTATATAATATATGTATGTATATGCAGATAGCCTTTTTGCGTTTCTGCTGGAAGTTTGTTGATGAGAAGAGTATAGTGCTAAATTATATGTGCTTACTACCAAATGATGAATTACAAATAAGAAGTACAGTCCATATCCGTTATCTCGTCTTCGGTTTTTCTCGATTTCTCAATATGTTGACTGGACTTTCTCGGTCCATTGATGAAAGAATATCAAAGATAATTGAGACAGGCAATATAGAAATGTAGATCTGTGTCTTCACTTACGTGTAATGTATATTACAAAGTTTGGATGACCAGTCGCTGTAGCTAGGTGGTCAACGTACAAAGAGTAATAA
Source organism: Saxidomus gigantea (assembly GCA_032359765.1). Lineage (NCBI taxonomy): Eukaryota > Metazoa > Mollusca > Bivalvia > Venerida > Veneridae > Saxidomus > Saxidomus gigantea. Next base: position 4,001 of record JAUMHA010365182.1, on the reverse strand, counting down.
TGAGATGGAACACCAGTTTGGTAGTTGGTCAACTCAGGGACATATCCTTACAAATAGTATTATAAATGGAAAAGCAGTGCAGGTAGACTGTCAACCCAGGGTCATTATCAATAAAAAGAGGTATAATACCACTGTAGGTAGGTCGTCAACTTCTAAGTGTTATTGTCTTCATTAAAAACAAGTGTAAGTTGGTGGTTTTAAAACATGGAAAACCATCGTAGGTAGGCGGTTAAGTAAGGGTTATTGCCTTAAAATAAGATCTTACACAGGGCAAACCAGTGTAGGTAGGTGGTCAAGTAAGGGCTATTGCCTTAAAAACAGGTCTAATACACGAAAGAACAATTTAAATAGCATTGCGTATGAGTCACATTAAGAATAGGTTGTCAAGTAATGGTTAATGTCCTAGAAATAGGTATAAAAGATGGAAAACCAGTGTAAGTAGGTGGTCAACTAAGGGTTATTGCCTTATAAATACGTAATTTACACGGAAAGCCGGTATAGGTAGTTTGTCAACTAAGGGTTGTTGCTTTAGAAAGAGACATAAAACATGGAAAACCACTGTTACAGTAACTAGTGTGACCTTTATTCGGGGATGGCTGTTAGTACAGGTTTACAATTTTATATTTATTGATTTATAGTTTAAGATTCATACTAGGTTTAGCATTGTCGTCAATCACTGAGATCTTGTTTTATATAACGTAAGCTCTATCGTGGTCGTTGTTTAAGAAATAACCCTCTGAATTTTGTGGGAGGAGTTAAAATCGGGGCGGAACCTTCGTTCAAAGGTGTACTCTCGCTACAGGTGGCAATATAGCGACTCATAGGGGATCAGTTGTTATGCACAAAGAATGTAAGAGTGATCTCTCTTCATCAAGAATGGGCCCTAGCATATTCTCTACGCTAGAATTGTATCGTTTATGTCAAACTTATAGACTAAAACCGAGGTTTTTTGCAATATCTTTTATCCATAACTACGCATTGAGGTTGCTTGCGCATGTAATAAAAGATGTATTAATTTTTTATTTGTCGTATACGATTTACACCCAACACATGTAAATCAAGTGTCTAAAAGAAATGCAACAAGGCTATCTGCATATTCATACATTCATGCGTTCACTTCTCATTTGAAATTCATCATTTGATGGTAAGCACAAAGCATGTACCACTATATACCTGTCATTTAAAAATGTCCAACAGAAATGCAACAATGCTATCTGCATATTCATACATATATGCTTGCACTTCTCATTTGTAATGCATCATTTGGTATTTGCCATTGCACATTGCATTTGCTATTATCCACTTGTCATTTAAATCTGTCCAACAGAAATGCAAAAAGGCTACATGGAAAGATGTACATACATGCATGCACATGTTATTTTTCATAAAGTATTCGGATGTACGCATGTTGTAATTTTTACATGAACAATCTTCCATAAATGTCTCATTATCATTTTAGATACTCATAATAGATAATAAAATTATGGATAGAAATGTTATATTTGTGAAGATCTGTTTAGTCAAGTCGATGTTCAGGTATACTATTTATGTATTATTATATCGCTTCTTCAAGAAAACACGTCGTATTACAGCGTTTTTTGTTTGTTTTTTTTGTTGTTGTTTTGTTTTTTGTAATATCTCTAGTGAAGTGTAGTTTACTGTAGTATATTTACAGCTTGTACTTTCGATTCAAAACCAAATGTTAAAAATAATGGTCAAAATTATTTTACCAATATGTATTGTGAAATGCCTCATTTTAGGACAAGCAATCAACATAGGAGACCTTTTGTTATCATTCCCTATTTACTCATTAATTGTACAACAACAATTTAAGATTGATAATTGAATGTTTTACGGTACTGCAACATGTTTTAAATCGCTGATATAACAGATGATCACTGGAAAGTATCCATTTAATTTTTATGTTAAGTAAAACACTTGCAAATATTATGTTATTCATGCTTTTATAGCGATTTAATTTGACATCAGCTTTATGTAATAACCCTTTAATAATGCAACGCTCATATCATGCAGAGCTATATCAAGAAAAGTATGCCTTTTAAACAATTTTATGGGGGTTTTGCTCTGCGTTTAATAAACAGTATAAGTTCACGTGACATATAATAAATTCGATCAAAATGAGAAAAATGCTGTTTTGATAAAACAATCGGAAGTGATAAACTGTGTTTAGTGTGGTCCTACTGGTATGAACGAAATTACTCGACTCTTTATAATTGATTAATTTAATAGCAATATCAAAACATTTTATTGCTTCTTTGTCAGTATAAATGTGTCTCTGCTTCATTGAAAAAGTAAAGATCAACAATCTGATGAAATATTATATAATATTGTTCCACTTGTAGGGATACCGTTCCCGTTCTATGCTTCTTGGTTTCATAAATATTTCATAAAAAGGATATTATACCCGTTTAAATGGATTTTATCTTAGATGTTATAGATATGGCGATCACACATCTTGTATTCTTACTTAACATGCATTATTGCTAGACATCTTCAATGATATCCTATTAACTAAAATTTACCGGAACTTGCTCCGCAGTTACAAATGTCAGATGTTCATTTAGATAAAAGATAGCCTTTAAACATTACAGAAATGGCAAGAAAAATGGAACTTAACACTCAAAATAGTTTTGACACTAGTCGATTTACTCATTTTTTAATTATCGTCTGACGCAAAATGGAAACATTGAAGAATGGTTCTGTTATAATACAAAAATAAAAAACCGATTGATCCTGATATTGCATGTATCAACATTTACGAAAACAAATGACAATATTTGTGTTTCACATTATTTAGACCTTCACAAGTAGTAAATACAAAATCAGCAAGTTTGCTGTTGAGACGAATTTGTTTTCGAGGTAATCGCTTTTATTTCTCGTAATCATACATATAACAGATTCAAAAATGTAAGTGATGTTTTTCTTCTATTAGAATATACGAAAAATGATTATGCTGATGATCATCATCATCAACAACAACAACAACATCGTCATCATAATCATCGTTTTCATAGTTGTCATTATCGCCAATATCAGCATTATTATTTGTTATGCCCCCGGCATATCAAAATTGCCCGTCCGTCCCGTTCCTTTTTTGTGTGTCCCGGCTGCAAATTTGTCAAGCATGAAGGCATTTTCAAATCATATGGCACACATTTTTAGCACATCAAGACGGTATTCCGCGTGTAAAGCCCGCGTCTCTATCTCAAATGCAAATGTCACTCGTACATTTTTAATGTAATGAAGTCCTGTATATATGCGCACATTCGTGTCTAGGCTTAAACATTGCCATGCATCGAAGGATTCTAAAATGACTTGTCAAAGCTGTTCAGCACATCAATACGACGTGTCGCGCGCAAGACCCACGTACCAATCTCAAAGGTCAAGATCACACTTAGAGTTTAAAGGTAATACAATCCTGAATATATACACGCACTCGTGTCCGGACTGCAACTTTGTCATGCATTGAAGGATTTGAATAACTTGACACAAATGCTCAGCACATCAATACGATGTGTCTCGTTCAACATCTACGTCCCTAACGTCAGAAGTCAATGCCATGCTTAGAGTTTAAATGTCATGGAGTCCTGTATACATGGTGACTCTATCATGCATGGACGAATTTTAGAATTGCTTGCCACAATTGTTGGGCACATGAAAATGGCATGTCCTGTGGAAGTCCCTTGTCCTTACTGTAAATGTCAAGGTCACTATTACTGGTAAGACGTTTTAGACCTTGTATATATGCACGTGTTCACGTCCGGAATTTTACTATAATTGACCTTCGACGCGCGAAAATGTACCTTCGGACATTTGTTACATTATTCGACAATAATTGATAAAATAAACCCACAAAATGTACATTTTTGTCACCCTCTTTAAATGCAAAACCAATGATAAAATCTGATAGCTACTATATTTTACTCAACAGAAACATACTATTTGCTTCAAAATCCTCCAAGACCATTACTATGGCAACA
>JAUMHA010365171.1:0-13828 GCA_032359765.1 Saxidomus gigantea | reverse complement strand
TAAACACGTGTTATATTTACGGTCGAATATATCACACACGTGTGATATATACGTTCCGGGACATATACGGTTCAACATGCCGCTACTTCGTTACTTAAAACCAAATTTCTACGCCAAATCTACTCACGCGAATGTAAATGTTAAAGCTTTCTGTCGTGAATCAGGACTTGTTCAGAAGTAACAATTAAAGGGCAATGATCAATATGGTGTTTGACATGCTTGATGGTTTCCATAGTATGGCTGATTTCAGATGGATTTGCTCCTTTAAGACGGGTGCGATATGGAGCATATAGAAAATCAGAATTTCATGTGATAGAACGGATTCTAAATAGAGCTACATGTATTCTTTTTATTATTGGAATAAGCTGAGCTCTTCAGTAAAGAGATACTCAATAAGGCCTTAACTGTCTTTAAAGATTACAGCACTAGGGATAAAATGTATTGATCAATGAAATAATCTGAATAAAAATAGATACACCTAATTTCGTGATCACGCGGTTGGACGCCAAGTTACTGATCACGTGACTACAGAAATTCTGCTTGAAATCCGGAATCCGAGATGTAATAAGCTTTAATCGAACACTTCAGAAGAGTTTCTATGAATCAATTCCCTATTAAGAACTACCAAATCGCACCCGTCTTTTATATTTCAAGTCGTCGAAAATATCACCGGTATCGTTGGTGGTGTAAGGCTTGCACAATTTTTTAAAACCCCTCTACACTCTGCTGAAGTTTGACTACACTGTAAAGCAAACAATCATATAATTAAAAAGTTTTATCGAACACTTCAGACATGCTTTTAGGAATTAATTCCCAATTCAGAACTACGAAATCGCACCCATCTTTAATAGTTCAAGCCATCGTAAATATTACGCGGTATCGTTGGTGATATTGATCATAATCATAGAATTATACGTCAAGAGATTGTCATTGATGTCTAGCTGAGATGACTGAGCTAGGACGAGACAAACATGGAGGTGGGTGGGGTTGACGGGATAGGATGGTGATTGAGGGAATTTTGAATGTTTACTTTTATATGATTATGTTGGATCATAAAATAACAAGGAATGGAAATTAATACAATTCGATAACAATTTATCGTGCATCTATTGTCTTATTTCAGGTTCATGCCATCAATATGAGGTCGATCATTTTGATTGCTAAAAACGTAAAACGTGCACTTTTTGGTATGAGTGCATGCCTTGTCTGTCACATTGCGCATTGATTAAAAAAGCTAGTATTTGCGAACGTGCGACTGTAAATTAGTCGACAATTGATTTATTTTGAAGAAATGAATTTGTCCCAAGTATGTTTTACTTTTTCTATCAGCTCTTGCCTATATTTGTCTGGTAAAGTTGTATCTGTCACAAATGTTTGGTTTTTATGCATTACACTTCTATAATGATGCAGAAGGCCTGTATCTGTGCTGAAAATATAGGTTTTACTACTTGGAACATAATGAATCATTAAATGATGATTGTTTGTTGACCTTACAATGCATTTCGATCGTATCTTTGGCGGATAAACGTACACCTCTCGCCTCGTTGAATTAATAGTGTGTAGTACTGTACTTTGATGTATATTATAACTGTTGCTGAAAGCAGCATCTGTTATCGGAAAAATTGCGTTTCTAAACAAATAAGTTGTATAGTTGTCTCCAACCTTCTTTATCAAATCATTCCAGTTATTGCAGTCTTTTGCGTGCGGAACCAGAAACTCATCAATGTCAAGAATGGTAATAAATTCAGATATATGTCCGTAACGATAAAAACAATCGTGCATAGCCGCGATTTGACCATGGCCATGTATAATGTTTGATGTCATCGGATTACACTTTCCTGCAATACCAAGCTTCCATGGCAATAGTTCTACTATCCCTTGTTTTATATAGAAGTTCAGAAGTGTCGTTATATTTTGATCGGTTTTACAATCATAAAACACAAATTTTTCAGCTCCAAGTATTCTGTTTAATTCAATCCATTCTATAATGTCAGCGGTACGGTCCCCTTTGACAAACAGCGGTGAGCAACAAATGATATATTTATTTTCATATTTCCTTTTCATGCTTATGTTTCTAACCTTCAACAGATTCAGTGCTGTCTCCTTCTTGTTCGTGACCAAAGACACGTGTGTGAAGAACGGAAGCAGGTCTTTTGTTGAACATTTGAATAATACCGCTTTGTACCTAAAATAGAAAGGAAATTCTTGTATACACTAATTTATTTTTCTCAGTCCAACAACTTACAGTAATCGGTCTCGAGGTTCACTTTAGATGAAATCATCCTGAGAGAGAGAGAGAGAGAGAGAGAGAGAGCGAGAGCGACAGAGAGACAGAGAGACGGGAGAGAGAGATAGAGAGACAGAGAGAGAGAGAGAGAGAGAGAGAGAGAGAGGCAATGTGGATATTATGTCTACCACAACAACATTTTGGCAATGGTGGGGATCGAACCCTGGACTCTCCGATTCTGTAGCGATCACGCTACCAGTATAAATTCATGCAAAGTATTTCTGCATTTGTGACATAAAATGCATTTAGCGTTAAAAACGCTTCTGAAATTCTATTATAAACATGTAGTGTAGCAGTGTCGTCAATTAACCTCATCAACATTTTCAACAGATTTTCTCAAATTGCTACTTAGATTTTAGTTTTTAACTTATTCTCTTGTTGATTTTAGCCATTACTTTTACAGTTTATGATTTAGTATGTCATTTTGGAGAAAACTTTTACACCGGAAATTGTGAACGAGCAGCCTTAAAAGGTTTAAGGTGATTCTTTTACTTCTAGATCCACTGCGTATCTAATAAGGGAGAATCTAGATTGTGCAGGGCATGTCTTCTAAAACATTGCTGCTGTAGAAGTCGTGGTATAGTAGAAGACTCGCGTTTTACAGTTTCCCAGAAATATGCATCAGCGGGTATGCTATTGACAAGTTTTCCCTAAATTCTGACACAACACTTACACTTATCAATTCTACATGTATGTGCAAGTTCTGACGAAGATGTGAAAGGCCCAACGGGTGAAATGTTGCAAATAGTCTTTTGAAAGTGTATAAATGCTGATGAAACGTGGATCTGTTATTCAAATCTCATTTAACAGTGGCTAAGGAAAGGTCAAGAAAGACCGACTATAGCAAAAAAAATGGGTTCTAAACACAACTTTCTACAAGTTCAAAGGTCCTGTTGTGCAAATACCCAATCCACCTGGCAGAAATGTTACTGAAAAGTTTTATAGAGATACGGTATTGGTATCAGTGAAAAGACCTTACGTTAATCTATGCCCACGAACTGGTTTGGGGATTATCTGTCTAATTCATGTATGGTGGGTGATTTCGTATTTTCGCCATTTGCTTGTCGTGTTTTCGCGTTCAATCTGTAGTGTTTTCGACTTGGCCACCCCGAAATTTCGAAAACACGACATAGCAGAAATCAGTAACCACACATGAATAAGACAGATGACCCTAAAGCCAGTTCGTGGGCACGACAAAACGAAGGCGAAAACACGACAAGCAAACGGCGAAAACACGACAAAATAGGTTTTTGACGAGCTTTCGTGTTTTTGATTTCTCACCCCGAAAATCGAGAACACGACAAATAAAGGGCGAAAACACGACGTATTAAAACCCACCAACTCGAAAAGTCGACGAATATGTACTGCTCGTTTAAGCCCTTTGTCGCGCTTTCGACTTTAATCTGTCGTGTTTTAGACCTTTCGCCCCGCCAAGATAAAATAGCTACTTTGCGAGTTTTTGTGTTTTTCGACTTTTCGCCCGAAAATTTACAAATTGCGTATATTAAGTCTCTGTATTGTTTACAGTATTTCATCTATTAGCAGAGTTAAGTTTTCTTCTTTCATACTTGAATTATGATTAAGAAGGCATATATTACCATCATATTGTATGACTAAGATTGTTGTAAAAGGGTTCAGTGACAACACCTATTGGCACTCTGTTATTTTATAAAACCCCGTTTTTCTCGGTCTTTGCTAGAAATCTTATCACATCTAAATGTCGAACAGATAACGTATTAAGGTTTGTTTTTCATCAATGAGGGTCACAAAGTTATCGCGAATGCAATTAGTTGGGTTTTTAATTGCCAATTTCTATCAGTAATATGGACTGGTTAGACTAGAACGCAAAATAGCACTAACAGGCACACATTTATTGGCTGTATGGAAACACAGCGTAAGTATTGAATAGGATTTAATTTTGTACCATGGGGATGCATAATCGAATAGGGAGCAGCCAACATTATTAATGTAAATAAAAACTATGTACATGTATTATGTTTGAACAAACTCCCTGTAATGAATAAATAAATATTATTAACTGATTACAAACAATACTATACCAAATGCATACGTCTTCGGCCATTATTTCAAAACTTTCGATAGGATACTTAATAACTTATTCACAAACTTGAAGGTTTCGTGTTTTTCAGCTTTGTTTACGGCCCCTACGACCAGATTCATCAAAGCTCAGAAAGACGTCTCGATACTTGTTTGCTAACTTTAAACAATTTGAAGTTTAAATGCATATGTCGTCAACGTGAATAATCAATGAAAACCTATTTTAATTACTACATATTAAAGTATAATGTAGGCATTGTAAATCAAAGCGCTGAAGACGCTGGATTTGTTTGTGTATTCAAAATATTTGTCCTTAGTTTTGTTGTGACGGCTATTTCAGTCTGTAATCTTCATTAGTGAAGGCTATACCAGTTGGTAATACGATATAAACATAATGCAACCGTTATAAATCGTATTTTGGATCGAATTGTCTGTTTCTGTGGTCGAATAATGATTCCCGGTACACATAGACAGCAGGGAGTTTCACTGTACTCAACAAAATGTTTTCACCTACTGTCTAAAATCAGAAACTGATCGAGCAGCTAGTTACGGCGCTTCGATAACGCAAACGAGCAGGCGATAGCACAAACCAATTAGGGGATCAATTTATTTTGCGGACCGACAAAGTAATAATGCGTATCTAAAATGCCACATTATACATTTTTAGAACGAATATGGTTGAGACCAGGAAATAACGATGTTCAAATGTTTATCTGCAGTCATTGATAGCTAAGATATGAATGTATTTCAACAAACTAGCTCATTCGATGCGTTTCAAGATAACGAGGCCTACTGTCAAATATTGGGTAAATTGCCTTCTACTAAAATCAATCACCACATATAAATATAACAAATCGTTTAAACAGCGATATTATCGTATCCTAACACTTGTTTTCTGATAAAGTTGTTCACGCATATTTCTAATACATGTAGGAACGCAGACTAGATCGCGCCAGGTCCGCATAATAAACATATTAGCAATAAGGAAAGTTATAATTACGTCCTTTGCCGCGCATTGAATAAAATTTATGAATGGATGGATATATTCGTAAAAAGAGAATGTGTAAACATGCGCGTAAGTATTCCTGGCTGTTCAAAATATTTCATTCTTTATAATGACGATCAGGTTTAGACATTTTATTGTCACAAAACTCCAAAACATATGCTTTCTTTCCACACAAGGTTTATGAAATGGGCGGCAGGTTAAGAAATCCGAACTATTTCTATAGGGTGTATATATATAGTAAATTGTCCCTTATTTTTGCGCATCATTGTAAAAAAAATACATCCGCGGTTCTTATTCGGAAACAGTTTACTTTAGTTATGTTTAAAATTTAGCTGATCCTGCATGAGTTTATAACATTATATATTCAAACAATACAACCTTCATGTCTGCAATGGCCATATGGTTTAAAATGAAGAATCATAATTTGGGATTGTATGCTGACTGACGTGTCGGAGCTACCTTCAGATTTGGTACTTAAGGAGTAGGCATCTGAAAACGGTAAGTATATTTGTTTAGTACCCAAACAAATAAAAAGACCGTTCACCTAACTATGCAAATGAAAGTTATGTAAAGCATTACTATCAACTGACCAATAGTAATGACAAAAATAATCACGTAGATTTCGTCTGCTTGAGTGCGCGCAGAAACCAACAACTGCGTAATTAATGACAGAAGTCTGTAAATATCTTCTAGTTTACATAGGTTATTAGAACCTTTGCTGAATATTTTATTATTGCCAGGACTTGACCCCTAGTACCTTCATGCTTTATTATCAATGATGTCAGCCCAGATGTTTCTTACTTGTTTGTAAAGATTTTTCTAGATAACAACACATGAGTATATAAAGAGTATATAAAATTCAATGAATATAACACATATTCTACCGGGAAAATGAATTAATATAAGTTTTCATTGAAACCTTGTTTTCAGATTCCAATTATATTGTTACACCTTTGTACTATGTATGTATATTTTCGAGAATAAATTTTGTTTAAACTAACATAATTATAAGAATATATCATATTTATCAATGGAAACTATGTCTTTACATGTTTTTCTATCATAAAAGAAATAAGTCTTACCAGTGCCCTGTCTATTACTAAAATGTAATCTTCCACCTATCAATTAGGACAGAATTATTAATAATTTACCGAGGTTTTCAATGAAAATGCATTGACCTAGTATCTACTTGTAACAGTGCTGATCATGATTAGACTGCATGTATGTGCAGGCTAATCATGATCGACATTGGTTACAAAGACAGGATCATTTGCAACAAGTATAGTAAGAGTTTAATTAAGTGTAGCAGAAATAAATATTTAATATTTACATAAAAATGAAAAAAATCCAATGAGATGTAACATGTATTAAACAATATGCACAATATGAAAACAATGCTTGTTTCACTTTCTGCTCACATGTATACTGATATTCTTAAATGCCTCTGCTTCCCATTAATCATATTCAAAAACATGCGCAGCGCCTTTGATGCTTCGCATCAAAATTCGTCTTGTTGGTTTTATTGTAAACAATTTAAACGGTCTATCACTTTTAAGCTGTATGCATGACTTTTGTTAGTGCCGACCTATGGCTGAGTCGCTTATGTATTGGACAACACTGCTTTACCAGAGGGTAACACCTTTTCATGTAGCTCTTCAAGTGGGAAAAAACATGACTTTTTAGTATATAGTAATGGCGGGTGTTTTTCTTGTTACAAACAAAATGTATAAATCGAAAGTAGGAAGATTTTTAAGTCTAGAGGAAAGTGGATCTTCTCATATAACAGTATTATGCTAAATATATAACGAGAACATGCTAATCAAAAAGTTATTAAAGGGATGCCCTCCTTGGGCTCCAACTTGTTTGGCGTTTTGGAGAAATAAATGTTTCTGGATGAGAGAGAAAATGGGCGTTTCTCTGGTTGTGTCTGGATTTTCTAGTCAGCTAATGAATAATTTAACACCTATGGTTATTTTAACCTAAATGAAGATGCTTTGTATCCGAATATTTTAAATTTAAGACGTTCTCATGTAGTTCGCGACATTTTTAGACAGTTGCATGTATCATCTTAAAAAAAACCACTTTCTACTTTCGATTTCTAACTCGAAATATCCGTCATTTGATATAGACTACATGTGTGTTTCCACTCAGAGCACCGAGCTACATCATAAAGGTCCTATCCCCCATGTTTACACAATAATTTGTATGTCAGTCAAGAAATGAGTTCTACTTGTCTCTATTAGGCGATTTACACAAGTGATTTTGTAATTGGGACAATATCAACATTACTTGTGTTTCCTTGCCCGTACCAGTAACTCTAGATAGGCTCTATGACTGTATAGTTGACATTATATTTCGCTCTAGTATACAAAAACCATTCCGATCTTCTGCACTAATAAATCTACCCAATTTGTACTACATCTGTGCATATAATACTGGGTTGTTGTGATGGATATCCGAAGAATTGACATTAGTCCCTTTTCACCCTTACAACTAGACTTAGGTAATACTGGATCTACAATACTCTGTGTCCTGAGTAATGGCACTGACCTATTTTAAAACATACATTAACCATACTAGTTTATGCAGTATATGTACAAATGAATTATTTTCACGACCTTGTTAAAATTAACAGCTTTATTAACTTTAACACTAATTTAATATGTTTAAACAATTTCTAATACCTCGTACATAGGTATTACTGTATATGTGACCTCCCTGTAATCAGTGTTATGAGAAGATTTGGAAAATCAAACCAGTACAATAACAGAAAGTGTCTAAAACATGTTCCTAATTACGTATATGGAAATTAGTCTCAGACAATCACAAAATACCGATACAGCGGCTGAATATCTCTATACATATACTATAAATGCAACAAAAATACATATATTGGAAAACAGCAATGACATGCGATAAATTATAAACCATAGTCAGAGCTTTTCGATCACTATATTCATACTTTAAACATCTGTTTCCCATTTTTATGATTGGATTTGAAACTAGCTATCATTGACTGTATCGAAAGTAAAGTATTGGTATATTGTGATCAAAATGATCCTGGGCCTTTAACCTACAGTCTACATACAGTTTGTACTAATTGACAATTTTGGGTCATAGAAACTATGAATGTTACAATGAGGAGACTACTTATATTAATATATACAATTAATTCGTTAGTTAAATTGTTGTACTTGTATTTAAGGTTTCATGTAAAAAGGTTGAAACATATAAAATTCTTGTTTATACTTACTTAGAACCATGGTGTTCTGGTAAAATAGTCACTGACGCGGGGAGAATCACGCGTGTTAAGTTATTTGTGATTTCATCTTTTGTCCACAACTGACAAAATAGTTGTTTATTACCATTTTGTTTAGCTCCTATAATGGTAAGTGTATTTTCATCCATTTTAAACGCAGAATAAACATAACCATACTCTTGTCTGTCTATGTCTTGCCACAAAGTTTCAGGCGTTAAATTGCCAATAACTTTAGAACCCACAAACACTTTTACCGCACCTGTTTTATTGAGTGATTTTTGCCTGTTAGGTTTATGCACTGGTAATGTTACTAGGTAATTGGTGTTAATAAAAATGATACACAGTGTACATGCTAATAAAAGCAGAAACAAATTAGAAGTTGTTATTAATGGCATATTATGCTAATTGTGGTTGACTCTAAAGAAAAAAATAAGTATGTCCGTGTATACTTCGGATTGATCAGTAATTCAACTGTGATTTTAATATGAAAGTGTAAATAACTATATCCCGCGTAGACAATATTATATCGCTATTGAAAACCAATAAATATAGACTTACATATTGTCTATTTTGATATATCAGTGTAGATACTAAAACATGTTTCGCTCTTTCTTCACAATGTACATGTATTCAGCGAATAACTTAAACTGCAAAAGCGGATGTGCGAATTGCACGCAACTAGAACTTCTGGTAATGCCATTTCCTTGACAGGATAAATATGCATGACTGTATAAGGGTTGTATAGTAATAAATTCGTACCTTAAGTTGTTACAATCCACAGGTTACATTCACATCAAGAAAGAAAAACGAGAAAAACCAACCACAACCCGATGCAACAAATCATCTACACAATTCACTAATAGAAGTACACTTGGAGATGGATTTGTCGCAGCTTCTAACAGTCCAAGGATCTTTTTGAATTTACTGATATTGTAAATAAATAAACTGATAGGATAATGATAGAACCATGTTCTTTTCACTCTACAAAAATGTTGACATATTCATTTATTTTGTATTCAAGTCGCTTTTCCACGAAAAAAAGTTGCCAGGAAGCCATTTTATTTTTTGCAATATCAATGAAAAAAAGTACTGCTCTATATTTTTAACATGCACATCGGTTATGAATGTTTTTTGTACAAATAAAGGTCATTTCCAGCGGTAAGACATTTTCTTGGTAAAATAAGCGCTGTTTGTCAGTGTGGTCCTTGGACTTTAATGTATTGCAGAGAGCACTATAGTTGATTGATACCATTAAATATTGATTTTAAACCAAAGGATATTCTAAATAAACTATGCCATACTCTCGATTGGCGTAATTCTATTGGCAAGCCCAAACTTATGACGAAGTGCACTCTTCAACGAAAATGAACCTCGACGTCTTAGAGGCTAAGCTAATGATATTATGATATATTAAGGCAAGGGTCTATTCGAGAATGTAAAACAATTGATTTGATTACTTGTCAGTCAATGATAAGATAATTTGCGAAAGGGAGAAAGAGCCAAGGACAAATCTAAAAATACATTTTTGGAACAAGCGACGCGTTCTGAGCCAACTATTCTTATTTAGCCGAGTATGCAAAACAGGCTTAACAGGCGTAGGGATATACTGAATGTGCTGTTTTAAAGACTAATTTTATCTTGTGTATGGATTTATGCAATATTTTATATAAAAATATATCACACTTTGTATATGTTTATCTGACAGATAAAGGACCTGAGTCCTGTGACCTACTTGGCATCCTATCATGATGAACACTTGTTACGTGTCAACAAAAAATATTCCCAAACATGAAGAAGCTACTGCAGGTACAAGGTCTCATGTGTCCATCTTTAACTTTATATCTCTAAGTGTGACATTGACCTTTGAACTAAAGACCTTCAATTGTTGCCATCCAATTGTGATGTACACCTGTGCAAACTAAATTCAAAAACCTTCCCTGCATGAGGAAGTTACAGTCCGAAATATGGTTTCATGTATATACTCTACCTTTAAACTTTGAATAAATCCCATTGTTGTGAACAAATGCGCAAAGTCAATTCAAAATCCTGTTGCAGCCCGTTACATCGTTACTGCGATAGAATACTTGTTTAAGCATTTTCTGGAAACAACGTATTACTAAGTGTGATGCATTTGTGCGCAAAAGACAATTAAAAAAAATATTTATTGACACTGTGTTAAAATAGCACGACTCCTGTTTTGACGCAGTCATTACATAATCATGATCTAGTTTACGCTCCTAGAGAAGGGCAAATGACGAGAAAATTGTCAACAGTTACAACTGATATTTTTGATGCCATATATATTGGTGAAAAACATCAATCACTTACATGTTTAGTTATATGAAAATACATACAAGCAGAGATTCGACTTTGAGCAATGGAACTAGTTAATCAAAGGTCATTACAAAAAACACTAAAAAGGATATATAAATTTTTTTTTATTTTGTTTTATTGTACAATAACTCCGATAGACGTTGTCAAACATATCGATATTAGATGGACAAAAAACAAGGAAATTACTAATTATTTGTAAGTATGTCAGTCTCACCATTTTTAAATTCAGTTTACCTAAATATATAAGAAGGACACGTCCGTCATGCTTGAAAAACAAGTTGGGTCTTGAAAATTGTTTCTATTGAATCAAACCTAATGACAGAGTCCACCTATCATCTGTAAAATTTTCAATGGAAGGGAACCTCCTGTAAAGCATTATTTTGGTAAAGCAGGATCTTGGGGTCTAACCATTTGATTTATTGTAAAAGAAAAAATCCATACTTTTCGAATATTGTGTTGCTTACCTACATTTGTAAAATAAGCATAATTTTACCGAAAAATGTACGATATAATTATTGTCTTATGAAAACAATCCGAATCTCAGAGAAATCATAAGCAATGTAACAAATATAATATTACCCGCCTCGACATAATTTTACTCTCGCCTACTGGCTTGGGTAATAACATATATTGATGGTGTCGGCAATCAAACCGTCCAAACCCATAACTGTACATTGTGTTGTAATGACATAATACGCTGCTGAAGATCAAGGGATACTCTTTAATCTAATGACTTTGAGACATTTTCGATTGGTTTTTATGCTCAAGGGACGCAAAAAGTACAGTTGTTTATGGTTCATAGTAAATAAAATTTCATAGTGTTATAAACATAGGAACTGTTGTTTCATAGCTACAAAGAACAGATCCTTAAGATGGAAGTAGTCCCATTTCTTGAAAATTTAGTAAACATATACATTTGTACAAACGTTTTCAATTAAAGTATGTATCAGTTTTCCGAATGGAAAAGTTAAAAGCACGGCGAGTACTGACATAATGCTTATTACGTAATACGGGCGAAAGCTCGACCATAGGTAAACGTATGTACGAGTATTTAATTGAATACTGAAAGCAATAAAATTAATAAACGATAACATACTTATAACGATGCACCGTCTGTTTTGCCGAAGACTTCCAATTGCGTCTACAGGTATTCTGTTGTTGTTGTCATTAAATGTCTGCAATTTTTGTGTTTTCAGCCTTGTTCTTTGAAATGTAAAGATATCCTATTTATACACATTCTTAAAGTTTGATGCTCTTTCTTGTGACGCCATAAAAAGCACCATTTCTTTTCGCAATCAACCCTCGATGCATGACACTATTGATATTCGTAACCAATAATATTCGGAACTTGAACCGTTTTTGCGTCCCCTGAAAATTCGTACCATTTCTAAAGTTATGATTTCGCCCGATATAGGTATTGCCTATTTTCATATTAACTATAAAATCAGTCCAACAACGTTAACAAATGAATCATTGTTACGTTTGACTTCTGTTGATTTATAGTATAGCATAGACACTATAATAATGAAATGAATGATTCTTCTGGGAAATGACATTTAAGTCCCAGTATCACTTTGGATTTACTGATATAGTTAAATAAATTCATTGATAGTAAAATGATAGAATAACGTTCTATTCATTATAGAACAACCAACGTTGACATATGCCTTTCGTTCGTATTCAAGTTGTTTCTTCACGACAGAAGAGTTGTCACAAAGCCTTTCTTATATTTTACAATATTATTGAATAAAATGCTATAATTCTAACATGTATCTTTAATTTAAATATCAAATAAGTAAGGAATGTTTTTCGTACAAATAAAGGTAATTTTCACCAGTAAGAAATCGTTCTTAGTGAATTAAGAGATACTTGTAATTGTGTTACTGGGACTTGATGGCCAAATACATTTTACCGTGCCTTTACAGATATTCAGATATTATAAGGAGGCCAAAAGAGGTTTCGTCCGTGCATTTCTTGTCTAGAACAAATAAAACTGAAGTATGAGCATCCTGCAAGAATAGGGTACGTAAGGAAGGTTTATTTCCAACAAATACGGGGAAGTTAGTGGTGGTTTTAGTATATTGAACAAATAATGAGAAAACTTACACTGTATTACTAAAACAAACCTTCATTTTATATTGTTCAATAACTAATTCCAAGCAATTCACGAATCACTGTGTACTGGAAGGAAAGGAAACAATAAAACATGTTGTTTAAAACAAAAAGCATTATTATCTTATTACCATTATTGTATTTTTTATTACCATGCGTTTCTTTTTCGCGTCAGCATACCTTACTCTGTTCATCTAACTAAGATTATCGGTTATTGAAAATTGGTTAAACTTTTACGATGATGAAGTTGATGATAATAAATGTCAAAAGTTAAACTTTACCATTGTTCAGTAGTAAAATATCGCGTCTATGATTTCATGTAAGACATACCCGACATTTTTACAGATATAACTTTCTCATGAAATTACTCTTAAGAATTATTTAGAACGTTAATAGTAAAACGTGTACGATCTCGCAACTGTCCTACAAGGTAAAAGTGCTAAGTTGTTCATATGCCATTCCTTAAGTTATCAATGACACTCATTACCTGAACATACTATATATGACACTTCATGGGAATCTATCTATCACTTTTTAAGTCGTATTGTTACTGCAATTGAGTTAGTTATCAGACTTCTTTTCGAAAACGAAAATTGCCATTCGCACCAATGCCACAACATCCACAACACAACACAAACATCCCTATATAAACTAATTTCTGTGTACATGTATTAAAGCTTGTTAAAAAAAATGCCAACATATGGAACTTTCAATTTTTCCAATAATCGATGTATCGGTACATTTTTCACATTAAACAAAGAAGGATAAAATC
>JAUMHA010365160.1:0-13828 GCA_032359765.1 Saxidomus gigantea | reverse complement strand
GTTTCAAGTCAATATCATAAGTGGTTACTGAGATATGTGCATGATAGTACTTAGCAGGCAAAACTTTAACCAAATTTTCAAAGTCAAACAAGGGCCATAATTTGGCAACGTCGACACCAACGCACAAGTGACTGTAATAGCTCTCCATATTCTCCGAATAGTCGAGCTAAAAATGCTTTTAAAATGTTGACCTAAATAGAAAACCTGAATACCCCAAACATGGAAATAATGCATACAGCCCATTTCTAGATTTCTTTATAAATTTAAGAGTGTAAAATCGAATGATTCCCCTGCAGGCTAAACTTTAACCCATGGGCCTTGATTGGCACAATCTTGGTAGAACAATAAGCAATCTTACATGCTAATTATGTCTTGCGTTACTGTTATGAAAAAGAGCTTGTGACAATGCTGTTGTTAGACAAATTGGTTTTCTATGTAATAACATCATTTTAAGTAATAAAATGATTTCTGTGGGTAATAATTTGAACAATCTTGTTAGAGGACCACTAGGCAATGCTAAATATCTAAGCTCTAGTCCTTGCGGTTTAAAAAAGAAGAAGTTTTCATATAAAAGCCTATGTAAAAACAAGTGACCTCTCTCAGCGGTGTCAATTTTGACCCAGGGGTCATAACTTGAACAACCTTGGTAGACGTCCACTATGCATTGCCACATATCTAAGCTCTAGGACCTGTTCTTGAGAAGAAGATTTTTATTAAAGTTTTTTCCATTTGTTGTCATAGTAACCAGAGTTTTGCATGGAATGGAATAACTTGAACAACTATGAGAGGTCTTCATGCAAGGAACATCCGTGTTAAGTTATATCATCATTGGGCTAGTGGTTTCAGAGGAGATGTCGTATGAAGAAAACTGTGACCTTACAATATGTCCCCCCAAATCTCCACTTTTGGGAGACATAATTCAACAAATTGCAGTGAACATGTTTTTGGCTTAAACAGAGATCTAACTAACAAGATTTATCACATTCCTTAGACTTCACTTACAGGTTGTTTGGAGAAGTCAGGGTACATCAACATGACAGAATTGTCTTCCGTTAGAACGACAGTCTGAGGAGAGATCTCTCCATGTATACAGTTCCGTGCATGTATTGTGGCCACTTGTTCTGCTAACCTCAAACACACTTGGTGAAGCTGCTCTGAACCAAGCTGCTTAGAATCAACGACAGAGTCTATCAACTGCCCTCCATCCCAGTGACTTTGTACATATGCCAACCTGTCTGACTTAAAACATTAAAGAAATGAAGAAATAACAAAGAGTGCTACATTGTCATAAAATACATCACTTTCTGCAAACGTAACAGAAATGAAAAGACTTGGCCATTAAGTCATAATTTTATAACTTAAGATTAGGCCAATGTTTCTCTTGTTGAGTAATTAAGCAGGAATAGTTTTAAAATATTAAACCTAATCAGAGATCGGCTCAGACTCAGATTTTAGAGAGAAGTGACTTCTTCCTTTTGGAAAAATATGGAGAAGTTTTCAGGAACAGAGAGAAGTGAGACACATCTGCATTAATTTTTGAGTGTACTTCAAAATCCCCTTGGTCAAAATCCCCTTGGTCAAAATCCCCTTGGTCAAAATCCCCTTGGTCAAAATCCCCTTGGTCCAAAAATGGCAGAATAGTCATAATCCCCTCAATGCATTTTACAAGTAGAAAAACATATATTGAATAAAAAAAATTACTAAATGTTTTATTTGTCTCTAGTTTAACTTTACTATAGTGAATGATTGAAAAAAAAATGAAATAATTGAAATTAAAATGTAAAATCCATTAGGGGACTACTATGTCATTTTTGGACCAAGGGGATTTTGAGTGTCTCCCTAATTTTACAGATTAACTATCATGATGGATTGTTGTAAAATGAGGTCTCTAGATTGTTCACAAATGATATAGCTTTTGATCCCATTTCCACCATGATTTTTCTGAAATTTACAAAAGATTTTTTGTTCTTCATTTATTCATTTTAATCAAATGTTCTTTATATTTAACATGTCCGAAATTTCATCTATCCAGAAATCGGTGAAGTTGTCAGATTTTGTGGTTGTTATTTTGTTAATAATAAAGTCACTGTTTCAATATTTCATATCTTAAAAACATTTGTTAAATGTATAGTCATTTTCAATTAAATCTCTTTCATAATTGATAATGTCCGAAATTTTCATTATCCGGAAATCAGAACAGATTTTCGTGATTTTGTAGTTGTTTTCTTTGGTTAAATACTAAAAATTAGCCAATTGTTTTAATAATTTCTTCACCCAACATCATCTAAATGTTTACTGCTAACGGTGTACAAACATTGAGGTGGCAAGTGTCATTTTTATTTTGAATATACGCAAACGTGTCAAAAATTTGGCAGACATCTAAGGCAATAAATGTGAAAGTTTAAAATTTCAATTTCAATAATTTTAATTTTTTTCAATCATTCGCAATAGTTAAGTAAAACTAGAGACAAATAAAACATTCAGTAATTTTTTTTATTCAATATCATATGCTTTTCCATCAAGGGGATTATGACTACTATGCCATTTTTGGACCAAGGGAATTATGACCAAGGGGATTTTGAAGTACACTCCTTAACTGAGACCATTTCAATTGTGTTGTTTTCCTGATAAAGGAAAACCATCCATACTTACCTTTGAGAAGAACACAGCCTGCACCATATTTGTGTCTCCATTGTACTGAACAAGCTGTTTCATAAAATTTTCCTTTGAGCAGTGTTCACTGTCTCCAATATGAAACTCCTGTCAATATAAAAAATACCAAGCTAGTGATTATCTTCCGTTTGGTGCAGGGGTTATTCAATTTAAGAACAAAAGTGCCAAAATGGCCCTGTATCACTCATTGAGTACATGACCTACTTATGACCCAATGTGAATGTGAACCTTAAATCATGTACCATAAACTTTCTGTTTGACCTTTACAAGGCAAACATTGTAACCAATTTACATGATGATTGGCTATAAAATGAGTACTAGAGTATTAACAAAGTTTTTCTTGATTTGACCTGATTACGTAGTTTTTAATCCCAGGTGACCCACATTCAATTTTGACCTAGAAATCATTGGGACAAACAATGAAAAAATTCATCACAATTGGGTATTAAATGTAGCCTCCAGAGTGTTAACAAGGTTTTAATTTGTTCCGTTTACCTTGTTTTTTACCCAAAGTGACCCAGTTTTAAATCTAACCCAAAAATCATTGGGATAAACATTTTGACCAATTTTAACCAAGATCTGATATTCAACAAGATCTCTAGGGTTAAGAAGGCTTTTCGTTTATTTGACCGCGTGACATAGTTTATGACCCCCTGGTGACTAAGATTTGAACTTGACTTACAAATCATTAAGACAAACATTCTGACTTATTTGCATGATGATTGGTTAATAAATGCGGCTTCTAGAGTGTTTAACAAGAATTTCTTCGGTTGACCATGTGACCTAATTAGATCCCAGGTGACCCAGATTCCAACTTGACCTAGAAATAATCGAGACATTCTAACCAATCTGACTGGTCAATAAATGTGGCTTCTATAGTGCTAACAAGCTTTTACTTTGATCTGACTGTGTGAACTGGTTTTTGACTTAAAGTGACCCACATTCTAACTTAACCTACAAATCATTTGTGTAACTATCCTGACCAATTTTCATGAAAATTGGATGACATGGAACCTCTAGATTGTTAACAAGGTAAGTGTGGACAAACAAACAGACAGACAACAAACATACGACAGACAATGGGCGATCACAATAGCTCACCTTTATACACTTTGTGCTCAGGTGAGCTAAGTAACAATGAAAGTGCTCATAAAATTGAGCATCCATCTACTAACAGAGAAAAACAGACCTATATACACATGGATTGGTAACTTCAAAAAGAAGTTATAAATAATCCCTTGCATGTCTTTGGTGACAGCTGTGCATTTGCTCTTCGGCTTAATTATAAGGAAGGGAAAAAATGCAATATTATTCTAACACAAGAAGACCAACTAGTCCTTCATTGGAACTCAAGTGGTCAGTATTGTTATTTATGTGACAATGTGATGTGTAGTACGCTATTTGGACATTATCCCCTAGGACATTATCCTCTTAGCTCAATTTTGCATAGGCGGACATTAGCCATTTCAGTATTTTGTAAAGGCGGACATTATCCCCTTTACTCTTCAAAGTTTAAAATTTGATTTAAAATCATCATAAAATTGAAATTGGAAGTTTTTTGTTAGATTTATTAACTTGGTGAAATATTATAGAGATAATTATTATGCAGATGCATTTAGGAAGATGATTTGATGAAGGGGCTAATGTCCGTCTTTGCAAAGTCAAGAATGGGATAATGTCCTCCTGGGCAAAACTGAGCTAAGGGGATAATGTCCTAGGGGAAATTGCTTTGAATTCGCCAGGTCTTTTTTTCGCGATTTCTCCGTTTTTCAATTATTCTCAAGGTTTTCAATTCGCAGCAGCATGCCTGGACAATCTGCAAACATTGTGAAACAATGTTAGTTTTTGCCCGTTTATGCTTGATGTCCCTGACGTGCCATAGCTTTTATCTGTTTTGTTGCTAAAACGTTGTTCTCATCTTTTGCCTCCGATACTCGAGGATAAAACAATGTAAAAGTAAGGTCATTTCAATTTTGTCTCTATATACAAAGAATAGAAAAATTATGTTATATTAAACCATGAACAAGGCGGGAACCAATATGCTGTAAACATGACGTCATATAGAGTCGCATGACGTTAAATAAGTATTTGCGTAGAAAATAATGCTTTTCATTTATTCACCTTTTGTAATATCTGGTCATGTTAGAATCAAAATAACATCCTTTTCAGCGTTGTTATCGTCTAATAAACAATAACTTGTCGTACTGATGCGCAGTTTTTAACCACTCAGGTCTCCGGCCTTTGTGGCTAATAACTGCGTATCAGTACTCCAAATCATTGTTTATTAAAAGATGAACACGGCTGGAACGGATGTTATTTCATAAATCTCAAGCTGTAATCAATACTGACAATGTTTTATTATATGTATTGTTATAGTCTACTGTTGCAAACAGTGTTTGTTTTTCTCGCCTCATAGAATAAACTTCGCGCAAAGGTTATTATCCCCTATATAAAAATAATAATAGAGAACCTTGATCTTCCCCTGAGATTTTTCATTTATGAATGATTAAAACACATATTTACATATTATTAATTTCTAAAATATTGAAAACTTCATAATCTAGAAATGGTAGTTCACAAAATATCAGTTTCTGGATATGATCGGAATTGGACAAGCGGTGAGTAAATATTTTACGTGAATTTAAATTTGTGTCTTCATAGATTTGTGAATTTAAAGCAATTAACAGTATACAGTACTAAAGTATTTTATAGATCTTTCATACTTTTACGCACTGTAGAGTACTGCCATATTGTAGTACTGTATAGTAATATATATTACAGTAGTGATGTATATTACAGTAGCACTCTATAAAACTGTGACCTATTTATAGTTCTGTAGTGTTCTGTAACACTGTATAGTATTGTAGTACTCTACAGCAATGTAGTTCTGTGTAATACTACAGTATAGAAGATATGATATAATAGATAAGAAGATGCCATTAAACAATTTTTCTATTTCTAGTAACAGTGGCATCTATGTGCAGTGGACTTTTAGTTTCTTCCATGACCATGTTGTTCAGATCTAAATATCTGTCACTGAGGGTAACTGTTTAAGCGGGAAAGAGGCTCTGCCAAGTTCCCGCAAAACAGTTACCTGAAGTTACGGATATTTCCATCTGAACAGGGCTTCGATAATTTAGTCAGCTCAATCGGTCCGGGCCAAGTCTTTGATGCTATTGATGTTGAAAATCATGTTACCCCACCCACTTCGGCAATACAGCAGAAGACACCCACTTGTTTTATCATGTGGTTTGACATTGATGTCATGCTCAAAATACACGATCTTACTTGTCAAAATTCATTTGCTGTTGAAATTGATCAATATTTTATCATGTTTGAAGTTGATTTACATATATTTGGAAAGGAAAAACAAGCAACTAATGTCTGCTGAGTTCAGCCAAATTTATTGAGAAAATGTTTAAAGATGCACTGTGTGACGGGAGGTAATAAAAGCTGGTCTCCGGCTCAGGTTTTCAAAGGTCTTGGAAATGATCCGCGTAATAATTAGCTATGAAAATATTTTTGCATAAATCCAGTCATTTACAGCACGTCTTTAAATGAATGCAGTTATCTGGTCCCACTTCTGCATTAAGGGAGAAAACTCTACCGGGCTTGTTGCTTTGTCCGCGTGCAATGTGTGACGTCATAAAAGTGACGACATCGAAACCTGGCGTGAATTTGTCCTTTCCTACGCTGGAGTCAAGCAGGAAGATCGACAAATTTCTTTCTCTTTAGAATTTTAATTTTTTGAGTAAACCTATAGATTAATTTGTCTCGCTATTTCATATTTTCAAGTTCCATTTTAAATTTTTTATTTCAAGATAAAGACTGATCGTTTAAAAAAAAAAAAATATATAAATAAAAATAAAATTCTAGATTTAGATATTGAATTTGTTTATTGTTTAAAAGAAAATTTATAACTTTTACATCTTCGGAAGGGCTAGATTTGTAAGAGAGTTTAATTTAACATTTCTTTTCTTTTGAGAAAATGCCTCGGACTCAGAGAACTTCTACAAAGAAAAGACGAGGGAGCAGTGCTCAGAGCACCACCACAGGAAGGACCAGGTCTAGACGAGAAAGACAAAGTATGAATGT
This sequence comes from Saxidomus gigantea, assembly GCA_032359765.1. Lineage (NCBI taxonomy): Eukaryota > Metazoa > Mollusca > Bivalvia > Venerida > Veneridae > Saxidomus > Saxidomus gigantea. The sequence continues at coordinate 7,060 of JAUMHA010365160.1, read as the reverse complement.
GCCAGGACAATAAGGGGTCACATCAATGACCCAAACGGACAATGAATCGTTCGTTACACCTAGTTACGGGGTAAATGAGAATCAAGACCAAGGAGTTAATCCAGTAGACCACCACGTGGACAATTTTGCAAACCAGTGTACAGGGAACTATCCAACAATTGCGGACAATACTAGTAATCAATGCTATGGGATTTATCCAGGTTATGAAACATTTTCAGAACCAAACATTCAACAGTACACCCAACAGTACGGAACCTCATTTGGGCCTCCACCCCCGCCACCACAATGTTTTCTACAGGGGGGTAATTTGCAACAGCAGAGAAGCCTACAAGCCACTCCCACTTCAATGGCATTTGGACCTCCACTCCCGCAACAACAACAACATTTAATACAGGGGGGCAATCAAGTAACAGCTGCATTTTCAGTATTTGGGCCACCAGCACCGGCACCACTTGGATTGTCACAATGTCAGGGAGTCAGCCAAGTACCTCTTGCTGGAGCTGGGTTCGAGCTGCCGTTGATATAACCTCCAATGGTACATGAAGCCAACAAAGATACACCCGCATCAGGTAATGAAAATACTTTCATTTCTGTAGTATCAGATATGGCTATATATGTCAATACAAATATAAAAGAAAAAAATCTTGAGTGGCGAATTTGTTGAGATGTCGGGTTTATTAGAAAAAAGATACATCCACAACCCAGAGTCACACTCTTAAGATAGTCAATGGGGAAATACTGTTGTCAGATAGCTCTAAGTCCAAAAAACAAAATATACAGTCAATTGAACAATGGACTGATGCTTTCCTGATTTATTTGAGTATATCTAAAAGCCCGGCATGGGCAAAAGATTTATTACATTATTTAAACACTATCAGGTCTGCGTCAAAAATGAATCCAATCGACTGGGTTAAGTACGACAAATATTTTAGGTACAAAATGTCTCAATGCCCAAATACCAAGTGGTCCAGTATTGATGCTGAAATCTGGATGGTTACCATGACAACCAATATAGGTTCAAATGTCGTACACAAACAAAATCACTGTTATGAATTTAATGGAAAAGGGTTTTGTACAAAGCCGGGCTGTCAATATTTGCACAAATGTAAAAAATGTACTGGTACACATTCTGCTTTATCATGTAGAACACCTACACCTGGGTTTATGAACCCAAATAACACATTCAGGCCGAATACATTTGAACAATACTCAAAACCTGTACCTCCTAGAGCATCTCCGAGACCTAGGCAGCACTCCAATAGATACATCACAGTTGGAAACGTGGCTCACAGATTATAATCATGAAGATGCTAAATTTATATTGCATGGATTTAAGGAGGGGTTTAGGCTGCAGTACAAAGGACAACATTGTTCTTTCATTGCAAAAAACTTGCAGTCTGCGAAACAATATCCAGACATATTGGCAAAATAAATTAGAAAACGAAGTTAAATTAGGAAGAATGCTTGGTCCATTTACAACAAAACCGTTTTCGAATGAGTCAATCCTATTGGATTAGTTAAAAAAAACACAGGCAGAATGCGTCTTATTACTCATTTGTCATATCCATATGATGGTACCAGTGTTAACGATTTTATTGATCATGAAAGTTCTACCGTTCAGTATTCCCAATTCGATAATGCTTTAAAAATAATACAGCGTTTAGGCCCCGGGGCGCTGATGGGTAAAAGAAACGTGAAATCAGCTTTCAATCTCTGCCCAGTACACCCAACCGACTTTGATTTATTGGGGATTAAATTTAACAACAAATATTGGATTCAAAAGATTCTTCCACAAGGCTGTGCAATCAGCCCAGCAATTTTTGAAAGATTTTCAACTTTCCTTCATTGGGCCACATCTAATCGCGCTAATTCATCGAATTTGGACCATTATTTAGATGATTTTTTCTTTGCAGGAAAAGCAAATTCAGAGGATTGTTTCAGGTCTCATGTTGCATTTTGAATACATATGTAATGATATGAATATCCCTATAAATAACGAAAAATCTGAGGGGCCTACTACAGTTATAACTTATTTGGGCATAGAAATTGATTCTGTAAAATTTGGAAATCAGGGTTCCAATAGAAAAAATTAATAACGCGAAAGCACTTCTCTTAGATGCACTTGTCAAATTGAAAATTAAATTAAGAGAATTACAATCAATTTTAGGTGTATTAAATTTCTTTACAAAAGCAATACCAGCAGGCCGAACCTTTAACTGCAGACTGTACACGGCACAGTCCCAGGCTAAGAAACCATACCACTATATTCGTTTAAATAAAGATCTTAAGGATGACATTAGAACATGGCTACAATTTCTAGATCAATTTAACGGTGTGTCTATATTTAGCCAGTTAAACTGGGTGTCCAACCATGACCTTGACCTCTATTCCGATGCAGCTGGCAATCGACAGTTGGGCTGTGGCGCCTACCTGGATGGAGAATGGGTTGTTTTCAAATGGCCCATGTTTTTGAGTAATGACATTTTTAGGGATATAACCCTTTTAGAACTAGTGCCAATTCTATTGGCTTTTTACACATGGGGAGTTAAATTAAAAGGGAAAAAGATCATACTTCACTGTGACAACATGAGTCTTGTACAAAAATAAAATAATAAATAGAATAAAAAATCATCCAGAAATTCTAAAGTGATGATATTGATGCGAAAACTCGTTTTATTATTGCTTTATAATAACATACAAATAAAAGCAATTCATATCGTGTCGAAAGAAAATGAGATCTGTGATGCAATTAGCAGATTACAATTTCATAGACTGCAAAGTTGTTTGCCTGTAACAGCAAGCCAAAACCCTTTATCTATTCCATTCGCATTTCAGCGATTTATCAGCACGAAATAATTCGATTGGTAAATGGGTCAATAGCTGAGAATACAAGCAAATGCTATAAGTCAGGAGTGTAATCTTTTGAAAAGTTTCGACGCTCGATGCTTTATCCAAACGTCTGGCCACCCAGATTAACCGATATCATAGATTATCTAGCGTTCATGTCGCAGCGCGGATATGCATATAAAACGGTTAACTGTCACATTGCTGCAATTAGTTACGTTAATAAGATTTATAGTTTGCAGGACAACACACAATTTTTCATTGTTAGGAAAATGCTAGAAGGAAATAAAGGCGGTGTGATACACGCAGGCCGATCACATTCGATCTTTTGAAACAAATTGTGCATTGCTTGCCGTTTATATGCGTATCCAGCTACGAAACATTACTTTTCCAAACAGCGTATTTACTTGCATTTTTCGGTTTAATGCGTGTGAGTGAAACAGCATTTCTCAGCAGTGAGATACAACTTTGCGACTTGTTTGTTCAAATACACTTAAAATCATCCAAAACAGATCAGTTAGGTCAAGGTCAAATTATTCGAATAAATTTTGAAACTGAAGATGCTGTTTTACTTAAACGTAGATTGGAAGATTACAAAAAACAAAGACATTATGTACATGGTCAATATTTATGCCATACAAATGGAAAGCCATTAACACAATACCAGTTTAAGCAGGTTCTACGCAGATGCCTTAAACATTTAGAACAGCCTCTAAAATATTTCAAATCACAGTCTTTTAGAATAGGCGGGGCCACATACATGTATACTAAAGGCATGTCGGAATCTGCAATAAAACAGGCAGGACGCTGGAAATCTAGCGTATCTCGGTCATATATAAGAGTATAAAGATATTTATGATTACTTCAGGTCTTTACAAGGGATGGGTTTTAGGGTCCTTGATTATCCGAGACGCCTTTTACTACACACAAGAAAACCAAGGTTGCAACCTCGGATTGGACGTCAGAATTATCTGGGATTTCAGACCAGGTATGAAAATTCAGCACTTGGCTAAAGAAATACAACAGTTATCATTAAAACGTCAAAAATACCCCGACCTGCTTATTATTCACTGTGGTGATAATGATATCGGACAGACACCTTTAAATGAGGGGTGAGCTGTTAGCTATTCATACACTGAACGATATCAATCATTTTTGTACTTCTAATTCTATTTATATAAAAATAGCATGGTCACAAATTTTACCACGACTTTGTTACCGTGGTGAACGCAATCACTTCAAGTTGAACAAGGCTCGAAAAAGATTTAATACCACAATGCAGTCATATTGTAAATCAATTGGAGGTGCCTATATCAGACACCCAGACATAGTGGAGGCTCAGCCTTTTTTCCGCGATATGGTTCATCTGTCTGACTTCGGAAATGAGATTTTCACAAATAATTTGAAAGAGGGCATTGTTGCTATTCTGCAACATAACAGAGACTGTTACCCATAAATCATGACTTACTTAATTGTGGTAAGCATTAGATAATAAAGCGTAACATAGTTAGTGACCAAAATCCTGCACTATTCACGTAATTTTAAATATTAACTATAATAGTAAAACAATGCTATAAAAATGTAACAAAAACATCCCTGTTTAAACTGTACACTAATATTTGAGATATCTCAACGATCGTTGGCATTACTTCCGATTTCCGGATATACCCAACAATCACATGCAGTATCCGATTTCCGGTACTATCTTCGATTCTGGAGATGTTTATCAATTACATGCATTGACATTTTACTGGCACTTCTTCCGATTTCCGGAGATATAGAATAATTACACACAGTGTCTGATTACTGACATTTCTTCCGATTTCCGGAGATATCTAACAAGTATATGCATTGTCCGATTACCGGCATTTCTATATCTTAACATTTAAATACATTGTCCGATTACCGGCATTTCTTCCAATTTCTGGAGATATCTAACAATTACATGCATTGTCCGATTCCGGCATTACTTCCGATTTCCGGAGATATTTAGCAGTTACATACTGTGTCCGATTTCCGGCACTACTTCCGATTTCCGGAGATATCTAACATTTACATATGGTGACCGATTCTGGCATCAATTTTCGAAGCCCGAAATCCGGCGTCACGTTCCAAGATCCGGAAACGTTATTATAGAGTTATATCGAAGATCTTTATTGGATGTGCCATTTGATCGCAATTTAGCGGGCCATCCACAAAATCATTGGCATCCGAATTCCGGTGCCACATCCGAAATCCGGATTTAGCTTTTGATGATACGTTAAAGTTTCACAAAATTGGGGGGTCCTTTGAATTTGAAGGAGGCCTATTTCATGAATTTGGCTTGTTTAGGGCGATTGATAATGCGCTTGTCCTTGGCAGGGCTTGGTTCTCGGTCTACCGTCTTGTACCGGCGCTATGGCATTCTATCGCACTTATCAATTGCATATTCATGTTGTTTTAAGACATTCGGCATTGTACATGAGTGGTATTTGTATTAGTAAACAATTTTATTGCATATTGGCAATCGCAATCAAAGTTACACTGCAATTCTATTTAGGTAACAATTCTCTTCAAATTTGCATACATGTACAATGCCTTTTTTACTAACAGTCAGTCATGGCCAAAGCCATTCTCTAATATTTTAATGTTATATTATCAATGATATGAATACAGTACATACTTGAAATTAATAGAATTGATAAACCTTTATTTGTGTTGTTGGTTTTTCTCTCAGGGTGACCAGGTAATATTTATCTATTTTTTATTATGTGACCATTCGTGACATTAAAAAAGAGCCTGCAAAAATATGTGCCGGTCAACGATTTACAAATTACAATCATATTCTGGAAAAAATAGGTCTACAACATGTATGTTTGTCAAATTTAAATAAAGTACCTTTACAAACTGTGTTATTTTCTAAAATTAAACATCTACTTTCAAATCAGTCAAAATAATTAATAAAATTGAACATCTACTTTCAAAATAATTCAAAGTAAGTAAGACCGCTTCTTCATTTATTAGGGGAGGGGAGTCTCGAATTAATGAAACATGACTGTTACAATAACCAACAAAGCAAACAAGGAACGGTCTTTTTTAAGTGGGTAGGCTAATTGCAAACATCTAAGTACTGCCAAAAGCATTTGGCTTTGTCCTCTGATTGCTAATTACGAACTGATTAACGGAGTGACAGTTGGATTATTTGACACGTTTGGGGCAAATAACATACCTGTAGGTGTTGACAGGAGCCTGTGTATTGTGATTTTCAAAATAATTATGGACCGAAAATGTAAAAATTCTCGGACCGATTTAAAATGGATTTCAGACTTGTGAATTGGTTTTTGAAGTCAAAATTCAGTCCAGTACTGGAAAACCGAAGATTATCAAAGCCCTGCATCTGAACCAATGTCTCATGGTAGAAACTTATTCTTGCATACCGTCTTGCACTTTAAAATAGATATTTAAATACAAACTTTTCAAAATCATGCATTTTAATACATAAAAACAAATGTTATTCAGATGCTGTGTTTGGGAAAGTGATGTCACATTGTTTATAACTTTACGTCACAAGTAATTATCGAGAGTCGTCTTACATGGTTGTGTGTATAAGATGAGATTTTCCAGCACTGGTAAAAACTGCAGATATCCCGATCTGGTATGCAAGAATGGAGCCATCTACTGCTCTTTATGCTGCAGAACAATTTTGGTGACATTTAAACTATTGTTTGGTCAGAAAAAGCAGTTCAAAGATTTTTCTATTTTTAGTTACACAGTTAAAATTCCAGAACTTTTCCAGGACTTTCAACGACCCTTTTTGCAATTTTTCAAGGACCTTTACCACAGTTTTGAAATATGTTTTAAAATGTAGTTCATGTGTTATAATAAGATTTCAAATTCTATTTGAGTAGGTAGTTCCTGGTACAACAGTGTGGGAGTTAATGGATAGGACAGACAGACAATGGGACAGACAAATGTCGAAGATCATCCCATGATTCCTGCCACTCCACTAGAGTGATAACAATCATAACAGAGGTCCACCAGACAGTGCTACATACCAACTAGAGCTATCACTAAATGTGATTAATACCCCCGAAAGACTGGTTTATAAACTGAGGAAGTTTGTAGTAACAGAATACCTTGCAAACAAACTAAAGAGAGACATTGTTCTTGGCAATAACTCTGTAATTTGTCAAGATAGAGTTATGGTTCTTGTACACTAGACTTCCTCTCAATGTGC
>JAUMHA010365149.1:0-13829 GCA_032359765.1 Saxidomus gigantea | reverse complement strand
ATTACCCGCCTCGACATAATATTACCCTCGCCTAACGGCTCGGGTAATATAAGTCTAGGCGGGTAATATATCCCCATTCACCACGTCAAAAACAAATAAAATATATTATTAATTCCTTCATAAATCGTACACATATATACAGCCGATCATTTTGTTTATCTTTTGATAGGGTTTAAACTACCTACGCAAATATGATATATGATCGCATTTATTTTTATGTAGGTGGGTATTTTCCAATGATATTGCAAAAAAATAAGACGGGCTTTCTGGCAACTCTTTTCGTGAGGAATACGAAAGAAAGACATATGTCAACATTGTTTTAGAGTTAATAGAACATGGTTGTATCATTAGTCTATCAGTATAATATTTGTTTTACTAAACCAGTAAGTTCAAAGTGATCCTGGGACTTAAAAGTACTTTGATTGAAGAAGCTCATCGCGTTTTATATTTTCATTTTACCAGCAGCTTTATACAGACAGTAAATCTTTTAAAGGAAGCACAAAAATACAATTTAACAGTAAAAATTAATTCGACCTTTTAACGAATATATCAATTATATACAATTCTGAAATATTCGTTTTTTTGTAATAAAATCATTTTTAGTTTAAAAGTCAAAACATTGTAGTATTTTAATAAAACAGAAATCATCCCTTACCTTTCACAACACCTTCCAGATTTTAAGTAATCAGGGTACCTGATGATTTACAGTAAAATTTTCTATATCAGTCTAATTAAATCACTCAACCTTGCAAAAGCGTGTAATGCACAGCATATGTCATCTTCATGTACCTAACCTGACAAACTCAGCAAATATATACCTGCTCAACCACATTCAAACTAATGAAAGCTGATTTATTCAACCCTGTCATATAACATTTTAGTTTAAGGATTTAAACAAGTAAAACAAATCAACTAACAAAATTACAAAACATATACAGTCAAGTCTGTCTTTAATGACCTTTCAAGGGACACGAAAAGTCACATATGACAGGGAATCTCAAAATACAGTCCAGTTTATTCGTTTGTCCTTTAAAGTCCCAGGACAACAATTACAAGTAGCTCTTTCTTTACCAAGAGAACTCTCTTACCAACCGAAATTAACATTATTTGTACCAAAAACGTTCCTAACATTGCTTTTTAAGTCGATTTATATGTTAGAAATATATCGCAGTATGGTTTTCAATGATATTGCAAAAAATAAGAAAAACTTTCTTGCAACTCTTTTTCGTGAAGAAATGACTTGAAACCGAAAGAAATGAATATATCAACATTGTTTTAAAGTGAATAGGCATGGCTCTATCATTATGCTATCAGTAAATTTATTTTACTATATCAGTAAATTCAGAGCGATCCTTGGGGCTTTAATGTTTGCAGTAAATATAACTACATGTAAAACCATTTAGTTTAAGATCATCCCTATATGTGCAAACAAATTCATTAACACTTTAAATGACTCAATTCATATACCATGACTAATCATAATTAAATTGTGCTTTAAGTTTAATAAGCAATGACAAAATGTGCGAAAACTTGATAATTGATCAAACAATAATCTCTAAATACAGCCAAGTTTTCATTTAAAATGCTGTTTTGGTAGTCACAAATTAAGGTCATTTGTCACATCACATCAGACAGTGTGTCTTAACACAGTCAAGGTATATAGGAAAATTTGTTAGGAGGACTCTAACACACTCTTGTCTCATAAGACAGGGTGTCTCTAAATACAGAGAGCCACTTAGGCAGTCTTGACTGTATACAATTTAATATTACCGTGTAAATCTTTTCTGAATCACAATCAATCAAATTTTGTGCTAGACAATAAAAATATGATATTTATACTAGATATATTTCTTGTCGTTATAAGCACTATAAGTTTCAAACAAGAGAGCCATGATGACATATCTGACTCGACAAGGTCATAATCAAAATCACAGTGTACATGTACAGCAAACTGAAACATCCAGATGTGAACTTTGTTAGGTATATTCATTTATGTTGCGTAATTTAAATGACATTCTTGTGATAAAGCACGCATTTTGATCTAAATGGTCCCATCTTAGGCAATAGTCTAAGCAGTAACTTCATGTCTATAAATAAATTTTCTTAGAAGAACATTTGTAATTATAAGTTATTAAAATTATCTAATTTAAAAGTAAATAAAATATACAGTCGAATTTTTTTTGTCATATACACTTTTTCGCATAAAGATACGAATATAAACTCTAGTCATGTAGAATGTATACAAAATCCAGTATCAAATCAACAGAGCTCCTGTCAGCAAAAAGTTCTAATAATCTTTCGTTGTGTCGTTGGTGTTGATCTAACATGGTAATATTTCTGTACAGATCATGAGTCTAATTAGGCACATTATTGCAATTCACATTTTTGCATTTTCTGACCACCCGGAGGCACGGGGGTATCATCTAATTTCACGTAAGATTATACAGGGAAGATTTTACAAATCTTCTAATCTTACACCAAAATGCATAAAGCTGAGATATTTAGCATGCATTATTTTGCCTAGGCGACCTCAACTAAAGTTCTTCAAAACACCACTGTGACAATGCATAAAGCTTAGATATTTAGCATGTAATTTTGCACAAACAATCAACATTGAAGCTTTCCGTAATAAATCGCTATCCATCCATTTATTGTGCATAGATAATTGAATGCTATACGGTTATTGCACTGAAATATAGTTTAAAACGCTGATTTTACCTATAATTACTGGAATGTATAGATTAAAGCTGCTCGCTCTCACATTTTGGAGAAAAAAAATAAAGTTCTTCAAACTTTCCGAATATAATATAGTTTACAACGAATAGTAAAATATTTTTACAATTTATGTTTAAGTTTATCATGTTGGAGAAATCAATATTTTTCACCGAAAACTATTACAGCTTTTGAATTTCTTTAATTTGACACCAGTCTTAGGGAGTTTCCGCCTCTTGAACCTCTACCAAGGGGCCACTTGATTTTACATAGGCTTATATACGCAAAACCTAAAATATCTTCTTGTCTAGAACCACACGGCCCAGAGCTTAGATATTTGGAATGCAGCATTATGTAGTGGACTTCAACGACGAAGGTTGTTCACATCAGGAAGCTCAGGTAAAACTGACCCTATCTGTGACGTGATTGTTGACCTTGTTTTATAGCCAATGGTAGCCAGGTGAGCGATATAAGGCAATATTGGCCCACTTGTTATACCGTAAGCACATGTAACAGATATGACGTAGTATTTCTCGGCGTAAGCTGAATCAGTTGGGTTTTGACCTACTTTTTTGACCGAACAAATGTTATGAGTGAAAGCGCTGTGAATGAAATGATTTATTTCCATCGGACGTTTCCGCTTCGGACGGGTACTCGATTTGCTCTTTTGAAGACATATCGTCTACTGAAGATATATAGGGACACTTGATGGCTTTTTGTTCAAAACGGTTTCATAGGACCTCTTTCGGTTAAGAAAGGGCAACTATCATCTCTACTTGATTATTGGAAGAGCCGATTGAATGCATGTTTGGATAGTGGATATGATCTTTTTAAGTATTCTGCTCTACAAACTTCTACAATATTTAATCACACGTTATGGTGCATGTGCTTATCCTGATCATCTGACCATTTCATTGATTAATGATGTGTGTCGATAGACACCGACGCTGCGTTGAATACGGTGGACGGTACCTTAAGAAAGAGTGACACAAGTTACACTTGTTATATTAGTTGTGATGTTATTGACGTGTTTGGTGTGCGGCGATGAATGATGATGTGTGTTGTTTATGATGTAATAATGGCAAATCTTTAAGATATCCGTTTGATGTTTGGCATGTTAAATAATTAGCAATATAATATGTTATATATATTGACATTTTCACGTTAGTCTCTCAATTGTTTCCAACTGGTGTGACAAAACTTTTGAATCATCCCTCGTACTTAAAATGTCCACCTGTAAAAGATCGAAATTCAAAAATTGCCCAAAGTGACAGAGTCAGGCATATTTTTCTGGCTGAACAAATTTCAGGGACCGGGTATCTGCAGTTGGCATCCGCATAAATGACATCAGAACAAACCACTTTTATGAATCAATGCGTTATTTAATAAGCTACCACATATTATTTTTAAAATACGTATACATCTATCACTGGCTGCAGAAGCGATTCTCGAATAATTAGTTTTGGCGGCAAAGAAATTTCTTGTTCAATGACACTACCAAAATAGGAAACGCTTTCTTACAACCATTTTTCAGAAAGAAACGACAGAAATGTGGTAGAGAGGCATGCTTCAGCACTATGTTAGACTAAATAGAACACAGTTCTATGACTAGTCTGACAGCAGTCAATTGTGGATAAGGGCCAGTCAAATTTAACAGTGATCACGATACTTTAAGTAAAATTCTTAAACATTCTCAATTTCGCGAAAATTACTTGCAAAAGAAATAGGCCAGCAAACTTTCTAAATGTGATATCTTGGCACCAGGTTACATAAAGTCAAAGTTTGTTTCTTCAGCATACAAGTTCAATTTAAGCATGTTTGTCAGCTTATAAGTTTTTACAATGTTACTTTTTTCACATATAAACTGAAGTTTAGTGTTGTTGCAAATGGTGTCATCCCATCTGTAACCTAAAGATAACCAGCACACCCGCGAAAATCTTCTTTTCACAAATAAAGTAAAAGGAGTTGCTACAGTAAGTATCGTCCCATGTGTAACCATCAGAGGCTTTTATTCGCAGGCAGTGTTGAATGGCAGGACTATTCGGAAAGCCAAGAAGACAAGCGTTATTGTATATTGTGATCATAATTGGAAGTGTATAGAGATACAACGGTACAGTCGTTTAATCGAGCACACATCGCATATATTAAACAATAAGACGTAATTCCCCGCATCTTATATAATGCCACTCTATTTGACTTGAAAAACATTCTCCTCAAATCATATAAATTCACATTGATATATTTCATTAAATTCAATGTTATTGTCTTACTAGGCCATAAAACATAAACGATTTTAAATACTTAAGTTTTAAAATAGAAATATGGAAAACAAATCTCACCTTTCAATACTCCCTCTAGTTATTAGTTTACAAATGGAGCTGTGTTTTTAATGTGTTTTCTTTTTCAGTGAGGTTTGATGTTATTCAGTCTAATAAAGTTATTCAACCTTGCAAAACTTAAGAACTACGCTTTTCTAATGCATCAAACCTTGTAAAACGAGTACGCATATTTACCTAGAAGTACATGGTATAATCGAACATTTGATAACTCTGGCTTATTTAGGGAAATTTAAAAAGAACGATAGTATTCACAACTCGAATAAAGGTCAGAAGTTGAAAAATATGTATTTTATCTTGTCATCCTGAATATTGTACATTAATATAATATTTGAATGAAATGTTATCCCTATATAAATCAAAATGTGGTTAAAATAAGTATTATTCGGTTAAGCTGTTTATTGGAAAGTATTTATACATAGTATGCCCAAAGTTTAAGGATTTTTATTAAATAAAACATGTCATAATACTACATATCCTCTCAATAAGAATGTTCACACCCAGGATGCACATTCGTCGGGTTCACAGTAGTGAACGGTGATGTGTTACAGACATATTATGATGTCCGCCTTTCGTACAGACACCCGCTATTTAGGACTCACCAGTCACCCGTCAATAGTCTGATCAGATCTTTGCTAACATGTCTGAACAGGTTGAATGTTAATGGAAGAGGATATGTATGTTTTTATCAGAGTAACAGTTTAAAGTAAAGTTGGCTTTTACACTTCGGAATCAGAATAAGAAAGCTCGGCTAACACTGACTCTTATCACATATTCACTTTAGAGAAAGCCCTTTCAAGAATGTGTTCGAATGCACCATACGGTTCTTTTTATATTCGTAAACAACACATAGCTTAAAAAATAAACAGCGTTCAGCCGAGGTATAAAGTATATACATAGATATCGTTCCTGGGAAAGTTATCAATGGAGGCGATTGAATATGCAGTCTATCTTTACTTTCGGCAGCTACATCATTTTTGGATGAAGTGATCACGTGATAAAAATTCCATTCGCAACGCTTCCATTTATAACATTTGATTGGTCTGTGATACTGAGCAGCCGTTATGGATTAGCAAGATCTAAAAACGGGCAATATACATTGTACTTAAAAGTAGCATTTCAACCACGAACACAATTTGCGAAATTTTATTACAAAGTATTGAAAGCATATAAATTTTATGACATATATTAGCAAGATTTATTAATAATCATAAATCGAAACAACAACTTAAGTGTTAATGTGTTGTCAATAGAAGTTAAAGATTCTAACTCTCATTAAAGAAGTGAGCAATAACCCAGTTATGTGGCACCCATCCTACCGTTTCAGTATTTCACTTTAAATTCTCATTGGGCTTTCTCTCGTGATTAGATCAATCAAAAAGTGATATTACGGTTATAATTACCGGTAGTGAATTGAAATAAAGTGGTCAATTAACATTTAAAATTATATCAGACTCGTACACAGCTGTGAAACCTATACTGGACTCGGATAGCGCCTCGTCTAATAAAGGTTGCACGGCTAGCGCCTCCTCTACCGGAAATATAGGTTTCTTGACTAGCGCCTCGTCTACCGGAAATAAAGGTTTCTCGGCTAGCACCTCGTCTAATAAAGGTTTCACGGCTAGCGCCTCCTCTACCGGAAATATAGGTTTCTCGGCTAGCGCCTCGTCTACCGAAATAAAGGTTTCACGGCTAGCGCCTCCCCTACCGGAAATAAAAGGCTTCACGGCTAGCGCCTCGTCTACCGGAAATAAAGGTTTCTCGGCTATCGCCACGTCTACCGGAAATAAAGGATTCACTGCTTGTGCCTCATCGACCGGAACTAAAGGTTCTCGGCTAACGCCTCGTTTAATAACGTTTTCACGGCTAGCGCCACGTCTACCGGAAATAAAGGTTTCTCGGCTAACGCCTCCTCTACCGGGAATAAAGGTTTCTCGGCTAGCGCCACCTCTACTGGAAATAAAGGTGTCTCGGCTAGCGCCCCCTCTACCTAAAGTAAAGGTTTCTCGGCTAGCACCTTGTCTAATAAAGGTTTAATGGCTAGCGCCACGTCTACCGGAAATAAATGTTTCTCGGCTAGCGCCTCGTCTACCAGAAATAACGACCTCGTCCAATATATGTTTCTCAGTTGTATAATCGTCCAATATAATTCAGTATAATAGTGTTCTACAAATGTATAATAACCTTTGAATATTTACGTCAATGTCAGCGTACGTGTGCATACAAAAACAAACACCTTTCATTTAAATGAAATCTGAAAAATGACAATATAAAACTAAATTTATTACAGAAAACGTTTGCTATAGTAGCTCTTCATCATTTGCAATAAATTATACTCAGTTTCATATCGAAGCAGATCAACATAACGAATTACCCTTTTCAAAATTCTTGCTAATTGGCTTCGGATTAGTTGCTTTGTTCGTTTCACTGGTCCCGAAAACTGTGTTGTTGAAGAACTTGCCACTGTATTTTGACTTTCGGTCGTTGACACAGTGGCTTGTGTTAAGGTTTCATCACCGAACAAGTCCCAGAAATCATCCCAGGAAAACGTTGTACCTTCCGTGTTTTCGGCAGTAGTGGTTGTTCTTTCTGTTGTGCTTTGGGTAGATGAGGCTGTGGTTGGGGTGGTGGTTTCATCAAACAAATTCCAGAAGTCTTCGTTGTTGTACCTTCAGTGTACCGGTAGTGGCTGTGCTTCCGGTTGTGCTTGCAGTCGTACTCGCATGTTCTACAAACGACAAATATATTACAACACTACTGAAAATAACCCTCAAATTGGATGTAGTTCTCTTTGCAAATCTTATGAATAACTAAATCTTAAGATGTATGGGTAATAAGAAAACCATGTTATATAATTATATTTAGCTTAATTTAGGTAATAGCGAGTAGGTTTTACAAAAGCATCAACAATTTGAAAACCAAATTTTGATTTCTACAGATCG
The DNA here is from genome assembly GCA_032359765.1 of Saxidomus gigantea. Taxonomy (NCBI): domain Eukaryota; kingdom Metazoa; phylum Mollusca; class Bivalvia; order Venerida; family Veneridae; genus Saxidomus; species Saxidomus gigantea. The sequence continues at coordinate 5,839 of JAUMHA010365149.1, read as the reverse complement.
CAAACAAACGCTTAGTAAATATCTGTTTATAATAATAAACAACTCAGACTCGAAATTACGATACCGTCAAGCTATTTGAAATTACTTGAATGTATGAAGTGCTACATTGTAGAACATTTCACAATATACATTTTTCTGTGTGTTTTCACCAGATTTATGTTATATAGATATTTGAAACAGCATGTGTTCAGATTGTTTAGATTTAAGAAGTTTTCTATGCAGAAACTGATGCATTTGACTTCATATATCAGTAAAAAATATAAACACGTGTGGTGATTGGAAATTTTGCCCCAACATTGAAACAAGTAAGGGTCAAGACATTTTGAGAATTGAGAATCCATCCTTTCGGATATAGGTTCATATCTTCTAAAAAGAGAAAAAAACAGCATATGCCATTGTTAAATGTTTTCAAAACATGTATTGTGTTTTCAGGTCATTTATTGAAAATAAGTCAGTAGGGAAATTTTGAAGAGGAAGCATAGCACGAGCTGTTAAGAAATCAACACTTGCCTTTGAACACACATTAAGAATGCCCGACAGCTCCGCACTTATACGGTGTATCTCTTCTATTGCCTCGGGCTTTGTTCTGGGGCCAGATGGGGAAGGAGGAGACAAAAGTGTGTCCCAAAATCTTTTTGAATTTTTCCATGAAGATGTGACAGAGCTTTCACTAATCTAAGATAATGTAATTGGGTAAATTGAATGAACACGGAAATAATCGTGTTAACGTCCTTTCACAAATTCATGTAGGAAAATATGCGTTACAGGAATCGTTGTATGTATCAGCTATCCTATAAATTATACTTATTGATGCAAATCAGAGTAAATGGTCAGGCAAGTTGTCTATCTTGTAGACAGAAGAATAGATGGTTAAGTTTTACAAAAAATAAACACACGAAAAAAAAAACGATATTGATTAGCATAAAGGTTTACTTATATATAATTATAATGCCAAGTGCGGACAGTTTGGTTTAAAAGTTAATACCTTAGAATTTCAAAATTCCCTGTCCCTACAGGAGTTGAATAAAACGTTTATCACGATACAAATGTACATTAAACCATGTACAATAACAAATTTTGAGTTCTCTTGTTGAATCCAAGCTTTGCATTTATTCCCGCATAGTAAATTGTAGAATTATAGTGTTACATGTAATCTTAAAATGTGAAGCACGGAATCTGTCTAAATTTAAGTGTAAAATGTTCGGGGTTATTTTCGCAGATAATGGAAATGAACAGACAGTCCTAGAAATAGATGCAACTGTGTTGAGCAACAACGAATGGTACATATATTTTCTACATACATTATGTAGCTACTATCATGGAATGAGAGAATAAAGATAAAAAGGTATCATATTGAGGTCACTTACAAATCTCGTTTAAGTTTGGGGCTGTCTAGGCTTTTCACTTGGACGAGCACACAACAAACCAGAACCAACAATAAAATCTTGGCATTCATCTTCGGTCACAGCTCAATAATATGCAGAAACAAGTGATCTTTGCAAAGTTTTGAAAGATCAGCCAGATACTTTTGACAAATATATATTTCTCAATGTCAAATCAGCAATTTTAAGTTAAAAAAGCCACATTGATTCACTGTGGTGAAGGGGCATGAACACCGGACTTGAAATCCATTTGTTCCAAGTTTAAATCCGTTATTTCGTCCCCAAGGAGAGCAAGAACTTTACGAACTTCAAAATTTATTCACATAATTCCTACAATAAGTGCATAAATAGTTTCAGGGTTTAAAGTCCAAGGATCACCTTGAATTTACTACAATAGAAAATAAAATTTACTAGTATCATGTTCTATAAACTCTAAACCAATGTTGACATACACTTTTCTTTTGTATTCAATTCGTTTCTTCGTGGAAAAGAGTTACCAGAAAGCCTTTCTTATTGTTTGCATTATCATTAAAAACTGTGTTAAATTAATTCTATAACATGCAGGAAAGGAATGGGTTTGATTTAAAGATAGATAATTTCCACCAGTAAGACATCTTTCTTGGTAAAATAAGAGCTACTGGTAATTGCGCTCCTGGGAACTTTGCTTGAACGTAACATGACACTTACTGAAAGTACAGTTAGCTATATTAAGTTCAAGCATTTTAAGGTATTCAAAATTTAATATTTGCGAAAAATGCTAAATGTGTCGGAAATAATGTTCAATACTTTTATACACTGATTATCAATGAACCGCATATACTAAATCACATCATTTTACGTGTGACGTTTAACGAATACAATATATTCTTTGCCTATAAAATGTATTTGGTAGGTGTACATGTAGATGTGACAAAGTTAACCTTAGCCTTCAAGCGACATTTCACATCAAAATGTTTGGGAAAAACTGACTTTTCGATATAAAATGAATAAATAATGTCAGCAGTGTGAAAACTGTAATAAAATTTGTAAAGAAATATTAAGTTTTTCCATAGTATTTTGAACATGTTATTAATTTCATGTCTTGATGACTTTCTTGGCCGACATTTTTGTTTTGTAATCGTTAATGAGAGTACCCTCTCAGGTAACGTTCCTATAGGAATGGATTTTCTATATGCACCCATTCTTGAAAAACACAAAAGGGGGGAGGGGATAACTCTAAACATTTATGTTGCCAAATGTTGTCAAAATGGATACTATGTTTACTATGGAGAAGAAAATGTACAAATTAGATACATGTACTATTTAGATAATTCTGATGTGCAGTAAAAAAACAATTGTATAGGATAGGAGGCAGTCATATCCTTCTCCCGGATGATAGTGTCTATTTACATGATGATCCGCTGGGTGAAGCATAACAGTTACCACACTACAGTCAAACCTGTGTTAAAGACCACCTCCGAATAGAGACCACCCTGCGAATAGAGACCAGCAGGGAGATCACCATGTACTATTATTATATAGTAGACATACCTGTGACTAAAGTCCACCTGTAAACATTTGTAGCTTCCCATGAGTGGTCTTTGTTCACAGGTTTGACTTTGCGTTTGAGTTGCGTTTGTGACATACCGCCCTATTGTTGTTAAATTTTGTGCCAAGTCAATTCAAAATAAACTTCTTCGACGCATGAGGAAGTCACATCCATCACAAGGTCTCAAGTGTTCATATTTCTTAAATTGATGGGTGGGACCTTGGTCTTTGAGCTATCACTCCTTGTCTTTCATACAACCTGCTGTGCAATTGTGATGAATATTTGTGCCAAGTCAATTCAAAATCTTTCAATGCATGAGAAAAACATGCAAGCTAGCATGTGCCCCTATTTTGCCTTTAATTTGAAAGTGTAACATTAACCTTTAAGCTTCGAGTTGCTACGGACCTTGATCTTGTATGCGAGATATATTTTCCTATTGCGATGAACAACTGTTCCAGATCAAGGATGCACGAGGAAGATACAATGCACGTGCGCACGTACATACACCGAGCCGCCATTGTGATAAGCGGGCTAGACAAGTTGCATATATTGTGCACGCAATGTCAATATAGCCAAAAGACATAAAGAGATATAAAGTTATGTTTTTAACTACTTTCACTTAACTTGCGGTTTCAACATCAATTTCAACCTTCAGACATCTCTTAAAGCGCTATCAATATATATTCACATTACTTGTGCAAAGGAGCGTTAAGTTAAAGTACATTAACATGCATAAAATCTTTATAACTTGATATATAAGATGATACTCGTAAATGTCAATATTGGATATTTTGTAATAATGAAAAAGTTAGATACGTTAAAGTGAGTACTAGATACTTGGAACGCAAATTGTGTAAATTTCTTTCTCATATCTGTTATAAATTTTCCATTCTCATATCTGTTATAAATTTTCTATCTATCAAATGAGCATATTAATCTGATTTGAAAATAACGAAAACTACTTTCATTCTGAGTTCATCCTTATTCCTTTTCTGTTATTTTTATTCTAATATTATAGAACATTTATCGCATATTCATATTACCGAAAGTAATTAAGAATTTTCGAATGTTAATAATATTGTTATCATATATGTATAATATATGTATCCATTACTTTTTATATGCAACTTTTTTCACGCGTTGACATGGTAATGGTCAAACTAGCTACGTTACTTCTGATCAGTTTTGAATTAATATTGTTGTGATTTTCTTACGGATAATTATCCTGTCTTGAGGGGCAATCAGAGTGTAAAGTTCAGCACTAACAACTCAGTTTACGATCACATACAGTCATCTCATTTTAAATTATTAATTCCTTTCGAGGTCATGATACACGAGTTGTATAGATAATAGTTGCATGTAGTTGCAATCATAATGATGTAGTACATGTATTAGAAGAGAAAATCAAAAATTTATATCTACAATTATTATAAGATACTGAGGGTATACCGTTAAACGGTTAACTCAATCATGCAATATCAGCAGTTATGTATAGGTTATCATTTTGATGCATTGGTCTGGCGCGGCGCACAATTTATTGTAGTATATGTATCAAAATGAACATTAACCCACTTAGTGTTCGAAATATGTTTTTGTAAATCAGCATTGTTCCCGTATTTACTGACTCAGATTATTATTGTTGATTTACCCAAGTTAAAGTGCAGCGATTGGACAAAAAAAAATAATCAAACACTAACTAAAGGAGCAGTTGTTCAATGTGATAAATAAACAAATCTAAGTAATGTATAATATTATACTACATTCAGTCGTCAAATATTTGCTGGGGTTTGTAGTTCTATTATGAGATCGAATTTGTAGCAATGAATTTCGAGCGCATATTTGCTATCAATGTGATTATATGTGGGGGATTAAATGTAAAACATGACAAATTAAGTTAATACGGTTGCTATATTTGCTAACTCTACAAAACTGATAATATTGCTTCTCGTAGCAGAACACGTTTGTTATGCTAGTAATATAATAGTGGTCCAGAGTAAACTGTTTATTAATAAATTTTTTAATCATCGACAAATTAAGCATTTTAATTCATGTTAAAACAATATCATGAATAAATTGCATCAAATACTTTTATCAATTTAACAGCTTAAAAAAGTAATTTTTATTTTTTTCGCAAAATAAATTAATTAAAAAATGAAAACTTTGAATCTTTTAGAATTTCAAAATTCTATTTAATACATGATTCTAATATCAGCTTTAAGAACGTCGTATTTTGAAAAGCTTTGATGTCTTCTCAGGTTTTGGAAGATGCAGGTCGTATAGCCGTATTGTATGCAGGGCGTGTTTCTGAGTTTAACGCATATTGCAAGCGTATTTCAGTTAGTATTTACAGGCGGGTAGTTTACCTAACCATCGTTCTTGGGAAGAACCAGTACTAGAACCCGTGACACTAGATCAGTTTGAGGTAACAGTATTTTCAAGTCGGCGACCTCTTGGGCGCTTAATGTATGGTTACTATCATGGTTATTTAGTTGAGAAAACTTACAAAACGAGAAGACAATTGTTATAATGGTATATTGTGATCATAATTGGTATACCGAGATACTACGACACAGTCGGTTAATCGAGCATAAATCGCATAATTATATCAAACCATAAAACGTAATTTTCCGTATCTTATATAATGCAACTCTATTTGACTTTTTTTTCAAACGAAAAAAAATCTCATATCATATAAATTCGCATTGATATATTTCATTAAACTCAATGTTATTGGCTTACTAAGTCATAATCCACAAACGATTTAAACGGCTAAAGTTTTGAAATAGAAATATGTAAAAACAAAAGCTCACCTTTCAACACTCCCTCTAGTTACGAATTTACAAATGGATCTGTGTTATTCAGCCCAATAAAGTTATTTAACCCTGCAAAGCTTATGAAATACGCTTTGCTGATGCATCGAACCTTGTCA
>JAUMHA010365138.1:0-13831 GCA_032359765.1 Saxidomus gigantea | reverse complement strand
TTAAATGCAAAGAACAGTTTTATTGCTAAAATGCATTTGTTTTTATACCTACATATTATATCTTCCGTCGGCAAGTGACATGAGCGGCAGTTATTTAGAGTGAAGATCATGCAGTGCAATCGTTATGTGGCATTTGAGTCTAATCTTAAAGTTTTGAAATACTACAAAACTTCTCACATTATACAATTTCATTACATTTATCATTTATACAGGAAATTATAAAATCCTAAGATAATTGATTTTTATCTAGATCAGACGCACATAAAATTTAAAAGTTAAGTACACTTTGTTGGTGAACTGATACATGTACATTGTATATGTTTTAAATTTAATATCTAAGGGATGTTTCATTGGCGTCGTTTCATTGGCGTCGAACATCTCATTTTGTATAAACAGGCTCATATATTGCAAGAGCTTTTAAGGAGAAATAAGTTCCTACCACCTTCAATTGATTTAAAACAGAGTCAAATGTAGTTAAGCTACAACTTATTTGTACAAACGACCATTGACGTTCCTACAGGAAGTAAACAACTCTCTTTTTTATCTTATATTTATACCACAAGTGATACGTTTAAACGATTTTATAATTACTGTAAATGATACATTTAAATTACAAGCGTTTACTGCAATCAAGATATATATGAACGTTATTTTACACCTATAAAACATACTTACTTGAACTCTTTATTGAAATACGTTAAAATTCCATTGCATTTTTTGTTTAAACCTGAAGTGGAAACAACATTTTCTACGTCACTAGACAGAGCATGTGACTCTTATTCAGTGTTATAGTTAAACTGCGATACAGTAACTTTTCTTCGGCATTTTAGCACAGATTTAAAGCTGTACTACATACCAGTGTCAGTATTTATTAAGTAAAACAAAGTCGTATCGATAAGATGTTTTAAATGCATAACAACAAGATTCAAAGATCAGACGCGCATAAGGTACAGTTAGGTACACTTTGTTGGTGAACTGCTACATGATACATGTATTGTTTAATGTTTACTGTTTTAAGTTTTTATTTACTTTCAATTTAATATCCAATTGATTTTTCAATAGCGTCCGACAGCTCCTTTTGTATAAACAGACTAGATAAAGTGACCTTGTATGAGTTTGTTAAGCAGAATAAGTTCCTTTCACCTATAATTCATTTAAAACAGAGTAAAAGGAAGTAAATGTAAAGTTAAATTGAACAAACGACCATTCACGTTTCCAGAAGTAAACAACGTTCTTTTTACCTGATATTTATACCGCAAATGATTTGATTTGACGATTTTATTATTAATGTAGACGATACACGTAAATCACAAGCGTGTAATGGAACTAAGATAGACATGACTGTTAATTTACACTAATAAAAAGATACTTACTTAAAGACTTTATTGAAACACGCTAAAACATTCCATTGCGATTATTGTTTAAACTTGAAGTGGAAATCCCCCAACATTTACAATGTCACTTGACAGAACACGTGACTCTTATTCAGCGTTATAGTTAAACTGCGATATAGTAACTCGGCATTTTTATATCGCATCATGCTTGTACTGAATTGCAGTTTTAAATCTGAGCTGGGAAATGTTGACGTTAAACCTTCTGCTTTGAAATGGTGTCAATATTTTAGGATGTCCTTTAAAGCCTTAAGATATACCAGTGTCAGTATTCCCCTATTAAGTATAACAAAGCTGTATCGATAAAATGTTTAAAATGCATACGATTATAAGATAGAAGACATAACTGATTGAACTAAATGATTATTTACTCCGAGATCCCATCCATTTCATATTGAGCCTTGTTCATCGATAGTTAGGGTCGTATGCTTTGTTATCTGTATCTTTCCTGAATACAGCCGAAATAATTGTCAGACTCTAAAAAGATGTCTTTTTCCTCCATAGTTTGACTTAGGGTTCATCATTTAAGACTTATGTTATAAGTTATCGCAGAAGTATTTTTTGTTTAAACAAAACATTTGATAGTGCATGTCGTTTTATAAATTGAAGTGAGGTTTTGGAAGTTTTTATGGTGTACATTAAAATAAAAACGTTCCATAGAATGACATGTTGTGATAAATGTAAACTAAATAAGTGATACATTTTATGGAACAAAGGAGTTTACGTGATGTTACAGCCCATACGAAAGGTACATTTACACATTCATGTAATCATGTACTCAGAGGTGCAGTTTAACCCTGCAACTTTTTTATTTGCTTATACATCCAGAACAATCTACAAGTATAATTTCTTGCAACATTGAACTTATTCGTTTCACTTTCTTGTCCTTTTTACCTTTCTCTTCATGCAGCAGCTGAAAATTGAACATATGACATAAAGAAAACCAAACAATGTCTGTCTTACTTTTAAACACAAAATCTGATCGGATATATTTCACTTGCTTATTATAAAATTCTCTTCAACCAGTCACATACATTTTTTTCTTTAAAGCATATGACAAGGCAATCATAAATTCTCGATAAACTCAATCCCTTCTATACTTTTCGAGTTATGCTCCGGACAAAATTTGGTAAAGTACAAATGTACCCCTATAAAGACGTGGGAAAGGGAAAATAACTTAATCGTCAAGTATCAAAGGGCTATAATTCTTGCGCTTGGCACAACTTCACATTGCCATCTATCATTATTCAAAGTTTAAGTCAATTTCTTCCAGTAGTTTCCGAGTTCTTCTCCGGACAAAACTTCATTCAGAAGAGGAAAAGGGGAAGAAGAAGAAGAAAACAAAGAAGAAAAACTACAAATACAGTATGTCTACCATATGAATTGAAGACATAATGACTGCTTAAGACTGTCTACAAAGTGGAGGTATGATTATTTTCTCTTTCTATGACTATAACAATCATAAGCATTAAAAGTTTAAAAGAAAACAAATAGGCATTTTACGCAATGATTCATTTACTAATAGATAAAAATAGCACCCAAAAATGCGCCTTTTAGTTTAGATAGCATACTTTTGCAAGAAGAAACCCAAGCTATTGCAAGAAATGTAAGGTGTGTTATGTTTAAGCAATGATAAAGCAATTCAAATGTGTGGCACAAATAGTACAAGTTCAGATCTACAGGACATTTTGTTCGTTTTAAGGTAGATATCTCTCTCTCTTTTATTACGTCTCAAGTCATTTTATCAGTATCTATATTGCCAACATTCTGAGTGTATGTATTTTCTTTTAAGTTAAAGCTGACTCCAATATTTGAATCAACACATTCACTTCCTTGTTTTGAGCTTCCCTGACTGGCTTTAAAATATTCACACATTCTTTCAAGTCTAATCAGACTAGTTCTATACTGAAACACTTCCTGTTTTGAGACTATGTGGATAGGCATAGGAATTTGTAATCTGAACCCAGTTTTAAAAGATTGTTCACATTTTTTCAAATATGAAATTACCAACAGTAAAATGAGTATTTTCAATATGGTTTCTCAGTTCCGATAAAGATTTAAATATATCATGACAGTGATTACATATATGGCATCCTTCTCCATCCGCCTCAATTTTAATGACATCGTCTTCTGCTGACTGTGTATACGATTTATTACAAGCATTGTCAGTACTGTCACCAGTCTTATACAACTGGTTCCCTGCATCTGTTTCAAACTGAACTGTTTTGTTCCTCATCTGAACACCATGTTCATTATAGTCTGTGTTTGGAGTACCATAAGACTGGTTTTGTACATAATACCATAGATACCATTCTGGTTTAAATCAGCTGGCACACCTCACAGATCACAGTTTGGGTTCCTTCATTTTGTAATTATTTGAATAAAACAATCAAATACACATATATGATACGTTCCTGCCCTCAAGCCCTGTGTTATTTGATTGAAATTGTAAACATTTGTTGCGTTTTGATGGCATTACAAAACAAGAAACCAATATCGCATATTTTCATATAAAATACCCCTGTTTTAATTAGTCATCTACATCTATTGATCCTTTCATTGGCTAAGTTTGATTTATTGGCCTTTTGGGCTTAATTTTCTTACGGATTGAACTTTTCCGACTATGACCTGCATGTAGACTAAAATCTGCTAATGAGTTTACGTTGCCAAAAGTATTTGCATGAATGTGATACTGACTTACTTCAATACTATCCGTGTTAAGCTTTATTCAGACTTTGATCGAAACAGAGTTTTACACAATTCTCGGGGTACCTATTTTATTCTGATAATAGTCAATTTTACTACTAACCACACTGCATTAATAGGACTTAGTTAAATGAAAATTAATTAAACACCACTGATTGACAAAAACCGCTAAATCAATCATTCAGGTGTAAAAATGATACGTTTATTCAATATTATCTATTTAAAATGTATTTTTGAATATCAGATCTTCTGGTTCATTTAGAGAATGCATAATTCGACTTGGCAAAAATAATTAACTATTCTTTTCTAACTACATATTACTAAAGATAAAGAAGCGCAGGGATTATCTTAAGTTCAACACAATTGTTTATTTTGTAAATTTTATCTTCTGTTTACCTCATACTTTAAACGTTTCAAGAGTTTAATAGATTATTCATACACAGGATCAATATTTGAAATTCAAATTTACAGTCCCTTTATCTTTTTGATCCTGGTATCCAGGTACATCTGGTAATAAGGAAATAAAACAATAAAAGATAAATTAAATTGAATGCTCACTTTAAGAAACTGTTAATTTAGTGTTCTTGTGACTCAACGTGAAATATTGATAAATCATAAAGGAAAGTAAACAAATTCGCTTGTTGGCTTTGAAAAGTTTTGGTTTATTTCATATATATGATTATTAAAGGAAAGTGACAAATTTGTTACAATATGGCGACCGCAGGCGATTTATCTAGGGCGTTTGAAAGCGGGCATGAACCATTTTATGATTTCCCGTGTTCTCTGTGTGGAGATGAAGGAATACATGTGGAAGCTGCTAGATACTGTGATGAATGTTTTGTTTACATGTGTGACCCATGTGTTAAGTCTCACAATCGGATTCCATTGAATAGAAGACACAAACAACTAGATAAGGGACAGTTCACAACTGTGAGCCAGTCCGCACTCAAGTCTTTCCCTACGAAGCGATGTTTAAAGCATCCCGGAGAACTAATGAATATCTTCTGTGGAAATCATGATGTCGTCTGCTGCAGTGTCTGTAAGGCTCTCGAGCACAGGTAATATTTTTGAAAAATATTCATTCAATTTTATGAGTGAAGTGTAGTCATACGATTCCCTACTTAACAAAACATCTGGCTCACATATCAATGTAGTTAAGACTGGAAACGGCGATTGATGGCTTTTATTTGCATTGGCTTTTGTTATCTTTAGTTTTGCAGATGAAATGCCTATATTTTTTATGTGAAGGCTGCCACTTGTTTAAACCAGAGTGCAACACGCCGTTTTGGTTTCCCTTTACATAATATTATTGTAGAAGCTTCTTATATACATGCACGTGCTTAAGTGTTTCTCATTTTGCAGTATTGTGAAACGACTGCAAACGAAAATATATAACAGAACAGAGAAATATGTGTTCTCAAATGTTCAAAATTAATATTAACAAGATACCGTATATCGTTCACCTGAGGTACTAGACAAGGTCAACAATATCAGTATCTTGAATGTATATCCTTATAAAAGTCTATATAAAGCAAATGACCTCACGGGGCACGCTTTGTAAATACTTAATAGATTACTACCACAAAAGACTACACAGCAAAGATCTAAGTTCTAGGCCTTACGCTTTCTGAAAAATGCCTTTTTAAGTTTAATGTAAGAAATGAGCCCCCGACATGGGTCAGTCCAGTTTACACCTAAGGGACATGCTTTGAACAACTTTGACAGAGGACTACCACACAATACTACACACCAATTATCTAAGCTCTATCTACAGTTTTGACAAGAATGTTTACAAAGTTTTACTATATATTTCTATGTAAAATATGAGCGCCCCGCCCTCGGACAGGGTCATGTTTGTCACCAGGGGCATAATTTAAACAATCTTAGAGGATAACTAGTCAGTGCTATACAATATATATGAAAGCTCTGGTCCTCATTGGTTTGGACAAGAAGATTTTTAAACTATTTTCTTACAAAAGTCTATATAGAATATCTTGACCCTGGGGCGGGGCATATTTTGACCCCAGGGTCACACTTTGAATAGCCTTGCGGTTTTGGAGAAAAAGAGTTTCCTATTTGTTGTCATAGCAACCATAGTTCTGATTGAAATGGAATTCTTTGAACAGCTTCGGTAGAAATTTGATAAAAGGAACATCTCTGCCAAGTTTCATAAACTTTTGCTAAATGATTTCCGAGATGTCGTTTGAAGGAAATGGTGGACGGACGTACGCCGGACAGTGAGTGGTCACAATAGCTCAACCTGCCAATTTGTACCAAGTGAGCTAAAATATTACCATAACGAATGAGTTTTTCTTTTATTTAGGTTGGATGACAGAATTTGTTAATATGGTCCGAAACGTTTCAGAGCGTCATTGTTCTGTTACAGTGCAATGAAGACTGTGGTATGATTTATTTTTCACATAGAGGAAGAATTATTGTTTTATAATACAAAGTTTTAAAGAAGATAACTATCGGGACCTATTATGAAAATAATAAAGTCAAGAGTCAAATGTCTTTCAGTAGTGTATTGTACTGGTAGGCAGTTTACCTTAGTATTATTATTGTACCAGAGCTATCACAAAAGGTGATGAATACCACAGGTACCACCTTCCACCTTTTGACACTTCAACCTGCTTGGACACCGTAAAGGAGTAAGCATATTGATGATGCAAGCTGATGGGGGCAGTTTCTTTTCGGCGATATTGTTAGAAGTTTCAAGAAATTCCAGCAAAATTAAAACATTGCATCACAGCCGATAATATGCGCAGACAAGCTTGGTTTTTATCACTAGTGCTATTTAATTGATTTTTGTAAGTTTTCAGCCCAAAACAACATGTCAATATACTCTACGGGTATACATTGATATTTCAAAAGGGCAAAAATTCAAAGAAATTTATCTACAACTAAGCTTGGGACTAATCACTCCTGTGAATTTTTGTTGTACTCTTGTCAGTGGTAACATAAATTTTAACCATTTCTTTATACATTACATGTAAGGAAACATCAAAGGATAATAGCTGAATGAAAATTTATCAGTGTAAACAATATGTGCAACTCAGCTTGGTAATAATCTTTCATGTAAATTTTCATTGAATTCCAACACGAGGTTGCTAGGAAATAGCCCGGACAGAGATTTCTATGTAGACTTTATTATGAAAACATCAAAAGGCAATAACTCAATGAACAATCATTTGAGCGGAACATGCAAATGATAATCACATCTAGGCTTGGCACTAAACACTTCTGTGAGGTTTTATAGAATGCAAACAAACAAAATCGCTGACAATCATTTCTATGTACACTATATGTATGTAAACATTAAAGGGCAATAACTCAATGAAAAATCAACCGAGCGGAACATGCCGAGGATATGCACTAAGCTTGATACTAAACTTAAATTCCAATCATTGGTTGCCGAGAAATATCCCAGACAAAGTTTGTCTTCAGACCGACGGACCGACGAACGGACGCACGGACAGACCGACCAACGTTCAAGCGTATACACCTTTATAGATTCCGTATACTTCGTATCTGGGGGTTTAACAAAAACTAAACTCTTAGTCTCCGTAAAAGGATTACAAATTGACCGTATGTCGTAGCTGGGACTCAAACCCAGGACTGTCAATCAATTTATTCGATGACCCTGACCTCTCGACCACGAAAGTTGGTTGTTGATTCAGTTACATGTACAGTACATGCATTTATGTCCTTCACACTTAACAACATATTTGTTTATAACTCTCAACAAACCTGGAGCTATCATAAACTTCAATTCTAAGAAGGATATCAATCTTAAAGGTCATATTAAACTTCCATTTTACGATACTATCGTGTGAAGACGATTATACAAAGACTTCCTTACAGGGATTTAACTAGATTTTCTGATTTCTTCTATAATTGTTACACACGAACAAATGTGCAAATCCCATCCCTCTATATAAATATATAACTATCTACTATATAATACTATATTATTAATAGATAATAAGTTATTGTGTAGTGTGGGTATGTGCAAGTGATTGTTACTCCATAATACAGTTTGTCATATAACCTTGAGATTGTTTTGTTGAACGCATAAATAAGTTATTTTTTGAAAGCGTTTTTCGATCGCATTCCGGTTTAAATTTACAACATTACAAAGCAGGTAAATATGGAAGCCAGTGGCTATTTTATATGATAAAAACAATTATTAGGTGCTCATTTAATTTCATTTACAACCACTGAGTTCTGTATAACTGTAAGATGCAGAAACAATGATTACCCAACAGAGATGAGGTCCCTATAGGGTAGTGAATTTTTTAATATGATTCTTTTGTCTGAAAAGGCTTGTCAGAATTAGATTCTATTTGGTACAAATAAGCAACTTATTTTGTTTCAACGAAACTTTTAGAAAATGCCCTTAGGTGATGCAGTGTTTTTCTTACATAATTATTCTATATATAAACTTAAGAATTCTTATTGTCTGAAACTAGAAGTACTGATTTAATTTAAATTACAACAATAAATCACATCTGAACAACTTGGTATTGACGCAGTTTCTATTTACACCAAGTCCAAATTAAATACATGTATAGTTGTATATAGTGTCAATAGTTCATTAGCTCAACTGAACAAAACTGAGCAGGAGCTAAGAGTATATGTTTGTCTCTATGATCTCTAGGCCAAGTTCAAACTTGGATCATGCAAGGTCATAAACGAGGTCACCGGGTCAAATACTGTTAATCATTTTGAATATGCGAGACAAAAAGTTCGTGAGTTTTGATCGTCGTGTCGATTCACGATACAATGAATTCATGAACTAGCGATCCTGCTAGTTAACGATAATTTGTGGAGATATTTAAATCATCAAAATGATGAATTTGCAAAGAAGTGCTCTTGCGAAAAGACGCAAAATATAAAGTTCCCGTGAATATTGCATGATGAACAGTAATAGAAAAACCATGTTAACACTCTAAAATCACATTTTCTACCCACTCAGCATGGAAATTATTCGGGATGTATGTCCTTATGAGATCTAGATTGAGTTTGCAACCGAGTCACGTGGGTTCAGAAACTAGGTCAAGCAATAAAATTAAACAAAAACCTTGCTAACACTTAAGAAGCCACATTTTCTCACCCAATCATCATGGAAATTTGTCAAAATGTTTGTCTCTATGATCTCTAGACCAAGTTCAAAACTGGATCACGTGGGCAAAAAACTACACAAGGTCAAATAATAGAAATATACATGTGAAAACTTAAAATCCACATTTTGCACCCAATACTGGAATTTTGTTTTTATTATATCTGTCATGATAAACTCAGTCATGTGGGGTCAAAAACTAAATTATCTGGTCAAATAATGGCAATTGTACTCAAGTGAGCGACCGATGGCTATCATGGCCCTCTTGTATTTTGAATTATAGATCCTGTGTGCAGTAACTAAGGCCGAGCAAACTTTTCCTGTATTTTGTTTGAAAGTGATCAAAGAGTGTGTTTAGAGAACCGTTTAATATATCAAACTTATATTTCATACACTTATTTATTGCTTTCACGACTTCATGATATATATAGAGACTGCTTGATTCCATATTTGAGGCCGGTTAACGTGATGTCAACCGTCCATCCAGTTACATAGAAATACTGACTGACTGATTTAAAATCCAGAAATACCGTTGTTATATTGTCATTATTTTTTTATATTGTAAGTATTTTTTCTTTTTCTTATTTTCAGTAACTGCACCAAAACCAAACATTTACCCGATGCTGCCAAAGGCATTAAGAGGAGCAACGAGTATCAAAATTTAAGGAAGAACACAAAGGTCTTCTTGTCAGATCTTAACAATTTACTGGATGACCGAAAAGCCGACAGATCTCGCATCGACAAGGAGAAACAACAAGTTAAGCGAACCATCGCCGACTTCAGGAAGAAAGCAAACAAGTACTTGGATGACTTGGAACAGAAAAGTCTCAACGAGCTGAATGGAAAAGAGACATCAATCATCAGTAGATTGGAACAAGACATACAATTTCTTGATAGAACGAAGACGAAAGCTGAAGATATCATACAACAGCTCGATTTATTCAGGGGAGATAACGAATGCGAGCTGTTTTTTCAGGTTAAATCTTGCAAATGTTTCATTCAAGAATCCACAGAAATAGTAAAAAACATAGCATCCACTGCACCTGAGTCTATTATCTTCCAAATAGATGCGAGTATTGAAAAGCACCTTAGTTCGTTAGTTACCTTTGGATGGTTTGATGAAACGCATTCTATTACAGTCCAGCCTTCTTCGGTAGTTTCAGGTACAAAGACGAGCTCAGCACAACGTCATAATACCAACGTTCCACCAGACCACGCGTCCAATATTCCGACGAAGGCTCCTACCGGTCTTTTTGACCAGTTTATAGAATACAAAATGCAGCTGTCTGGGAAATGTGCTTTGAGGGAGAGCTCCGACACAAGGGGTTGCAATATACTAGACATATGCCAGTTACCAGATGGAAAAATACTTATAACTGATTTTGACAATAACAAATTGAAGCGACTAGATCAGTCTTATAACTCCTTGGTTCCATAAAACTACCAGATAAGCCTAACTCTGTATGTGCTGCTGGTCCTGGTGAAGCTGCTGTGTCTCTGTGTGACGGCATGAAAGTGCAGTTTGTCTCTGTAGGAGGAAAACTGTCACTAACAAGGTCAGTCACTACAGGAAGTTTCTGTAGAGGTATTGTGTGTACAGTTAATAAAATTGTATGTTTGTTGTGGTTATATGCATAATTCATCTTCTGGTTATTTAGAAGTGTATAACAACACTGGACAACTACAACAGTCTCTACCACGTGCATCACAACGTTTATCTGCAGTACCAAAGCGAATCACAGTCAGTGACGACGGTCAACATCTCCTTGTTACCAACTTTAGTACTGATAACATATCTATGTTGCATCTGGCTGGTAATGAGGTCAACACTTTCAGCAGCAAGGAACTAAAATACCCGACAGGAATATGTACAGATGGTAAAGGTCAGGTGTTTGTGTGCGGGCGTGACAGTAACAC
The DNA here is from genome assembly GCA_032359765.1 of Saxidomus gigantea. Classification (NCBI taxonomy): domain Eukaryota; kingdom Metazoa; phylum Mollusca; class Bivalvia; order Venerida; family Veneridae; genus Saxidomus; species Saxidomus gigantea. The sequence goes on along the minus strand of JAUMHA010365138.1, from coordinate 2,695 downwards.
GATAGTTAAGCTCTCACCAAAGCAGCAGAAGATTGAAGTGATCCTAACTGAAGCAGATGGTGTCTTGAGCCCAATAGCAGTTTATTACGATAGAAGGTTGTCACGACTGTTAGTTGCCTGTGAGAAATCAAATAACTTATTGGCATACACACTAACGATGAAATAAGAAAAATCACCGATCAAAAGATTATGTAAATAACTTTCTATCAATTGTTTTATAATTTTTTCTCGAATATTCCTTAAAAATAGAAGCGACAGCATTCGATTGCTATGCAATTGTTTTCGAAATAATTAAAAGAATTCTCGATTGTACGTATGTATAACATTGTGCGTTACGAAGTCAAGCGTATTTATTCTTTGTGTCAAAGTGGCACCGACTAAAATATGGTAGTGAAGCATTCGTTATAGCCGAACCGTGAAAAGAATGAGAGGATGTAGTTATGAGGGAAATCGTTCACTTTTAAAAGGCTGTCGTACTAAGACGTACCAAACACTTCTATTAGCATACAGAATATGTTTAAACTCTGATGTGATTTGGACTTCATTGTTGGGACATTCTCTCAGAAGAAGGGCAATGAAAAATGCAAATAAAGAACAATAGCAATACAGTAAACTCCGTATATAAACAACTGCTTGGGACCATTTAATTTTGTTCTTTATATCCAGTGTACGCTATAACCATATATCATTTTCATATTTAATAAAGAAGGAAAAACATCGGGCCTAGAACATTTGTTCCTTATATCCGAAATCCGAGTCGTTTGAAGTTTCCTGTAAGTATTTTCTGAAAAAAGTATGAATTTATGTAAGCTGTAGAATATATAGCAATAAACATGTAATTGAACTTTACTGCTAATTAATTATTATGAAAACCAGGAAATGATGAATGAAAAGAGACTTTTTACAGCCCTTTAGTTGTGTGTTGCCATCTGTAATCATTGCGGTCTTCTTAATTTTATTTAATTAATTATTCGTTTCTACATTAGCTCATGTAAGATATTCTTGTATAGACAGAGAATCCGAGGCACTTATTATAATAATTGCGTTCCTCGGTAAGTACCCCGGGCAGAATGGTTTTCAAGAAATGAAGATTGTTTGGGTATTAAACAAAAACAAGACGGCCAAGTTTATCTTTTTTCTTTGATTGTTTTATAGTCCCGGCCGACCCTGGGATATCTCCCTCTGAGGTGAACTTGCCAAGACAGGCGCAGGTTGAAGAGAGACAGATGCAGGTACAGGGTAATCCGGGTACCTGACCATAGCTCTTTTTACCAATAGAATCCTTAGTCCTTATACGGTGTATAGCACCAATACACGTGATACTACCTCTTGGTTTCTCGCAGTTCATCTCTATATGGTTGGGAAACACTGAAAAAGCGTTTCTGAAATTTCCAGTGCGGCGGCCGGGATTCGAATCGGTACATACAGACTGGTGGTCCAGAGCGATAACTACTCGACCACCGCGCCATCCATCCAAGTTTATCTTAAGACGCTAAGCTGTGGCAGCTGAATTTCATATAGTCAACAGTATGATAGAAGTCACAGTATAATTTTAAATACTCACATATTAAATAATTAATTTAAATATAGAATGATGACAGTATTGTATTGTGTTGTATTTATTCTTAAACAATGTTGACAATACCTTCTTTCATATTTTGTCGCTTATCATCTAAACAGCGTTTAAGAAAGTGGTTCTATTGTTTTGCAATATTATTGCGCTTTATAATTAAACCGTGTTGTCACGATTAAAAAAGAAACGTTAAGAATAGTTTTGCGGTTACGATACCTTTCTTGGTAATACAAGAGCTACAAGTTATTTTTTTATTCAAAGTCTCCTGAGACTTATATGTCACCAAAAGTTTGATAGTTCTGTAGTACTTCATTGTATTTCAGTTTACTCATAAGTACTGTATTGTACTGAAAAGTATCGTACAACTGTATAGTATTGTAGACATATAGAAATGTAAAGTTCTACAGTACTACATTTGTATGTAGAACAAATCTATGATAAAACGTCGCAAAAGATTTTAAACTTAAAAAAATTGGTACATGTACATGTACAGTAGACAATTAATGACATGTTTCAGACCAGTAAGACTAGAACTACTAAAATATTAACACTTTTATTCTTAATGAACTAAACGTAAACCAGAGATGCTTTGTAAAAAACTGTCTCCGACTTCTAAAAATACGCTTTGCCATAATTAGATTTCAATAATGATATGAACATGGTGTTAATTATACCAAAACAAGTAGGATGTTATATTGTTTCTTTTAAATAGGCGGACTTATAATAGACAAAATAGGTAATGAAGATATAGAGGATAATTGTTGGTTTCGGGTGTAATATCACGTTTTAAGTTCACAGAGTGGACACCAAAAGGGATATTTCGCGAGTGGCGCAGCCACGAATGAAAATAACTACTTTTGGTGTTCAAGAGTGAAATTAACGTGATGTGACATCGATACCATCAATTGTTCTGTTTATTTTCACAGCTACGCTTTGTTGATTTTTTTCCAGTAAAACGTCGAAATCTGCACACGGTTAACCGAAATACCGGAATACTACCGAAATACCGGAATACCCGAGAAAAATGTAATATCTTACAATCTAAGTATTTACGTTAATTTTATCATTTGATCATGACATGTGTTAGGAAGAAATTTTGTTTTGTTTCTGTTTTCAGTACAG
>JAUMHA010365127.1:0-13833 GCA_032359765.1 Saxidomus gigantea | reverse complement strand
ATATGGAGAATACAATTAGCTTTTTTGAATGAAATAGGGGCATTTGATTGGATTGGAAAGTAGGGCAAACTGTAAATATACACAGTTCATCAGTCAACACTACTTTTTACACTCGCTAAAATGTATAGTCTGCATGCAAAGGTTTCACCTTAGACAACTTTTAATCAACATTTACAGAGCTCATATCTCGACTGTCTAATTGTTTGGTAACTTCAGAGGCATACCAGTCTTCGAATCTAGCCCCTATAAACTGCTTAAAGACAGAATTTACGCTGAGATCTAAGGGCTGAGGTTTGTCCGTGCAGCTAGCAGGGATAACAGCTTAATGCTTTGTCTCGGCGCGAATTTAATATTTAGAGGCTTCGGTCGCGAACGCGAAACAAGTCGTGGGGGGGGGGGGGGTGAAATTCGCGTTATAAAGATCATGCAAGTATGTTATGATTAACAGTATAACATGCAGCAAGATATGTGTTCTTGGCTATATATCAATATTTATTTTATGTCTGTTTGTTTCAACTGTTGTAAATCGACCTGACGTGTTACTTCATAAAGCAGAAAAATATGCCTTTGAAGACAGAATTCAAATAGGCCAATAAACAGTAGATCTTTATCTTTTTTCGACAAAATCCTTCTTTTGACATCGCTCTTTGTTTTCATCGTTGCATATTTATGAAGTTGTGCGTTTCTTTTTCGGTTACATGGCGATTCACGACGCGCTTCCTGACCATTTTATCATCTAAAACAATCATTCTGATAGCTAAAGTATCTAAGTGAACGTTCGGCGTCAGCCATGTTTTTTCCGTTAAATGACGTCACGTTTGCACGTGCACGTTTTTTCAGGGCAGTTATGCGATAATAGCCCTGCGCGTGCAAGGACAAAAGCTGATAATACTTCGGAAGGACGGATACAACATTTTTTCTCTATACAAAAGTGTTACTATATATTGTAACATACGTGTTATGGTACAGTACTGAACGTATTTGAAACGCTGATTGTGTCGATAATGACTGGAAGATGCCTAATATGTTCCGTTTGTTATAATACTTCAAATATACTATTCTTCATGTTTTTGAAAGTGTTTAATTTGACACCAATTTAGGATATAGATGTTGACATCTTAGTGAATACACTTCTTTCTTCCCTGGTTATACTCTTGTCTCTTCGTTGCCGGTGATGATTCAGTATCTTCTCGTTCAAAGTTTCCGGAGAAAGACATTTCTCAAAATGATATACCAAAACATAAAAAGTGAAATTAATGGCTAGAATCTAGAATACAAGTAAATATGTAGGTAGCAATCTGCGGAAATTTTTTAGATGTTGTAGAGCTTGATTTTACGGCACCGCTACACAATATGTTTCTATTGGAACTTCGAAGTTTGTAACGCGATAATGTTCAACTTAGTAGCGTATTATTTCACATATACAGATATAACTTACAGGGATTTATACTGAAACCTTTTTATTTGACTAGTTGTTATTAAGTACCTTATTTGCATACAATTTGAAGAACATTATTTTTTCACAACAATCTGAAAGCGAGCAGCTTTAAACGTAACACAATTCTTACTTCGATAATATCTGCCTTTAGCACTCGGTTATGTCAATCAGCTTTTAAATGGTTTGCCAAAGCATGCATTCGGAAATGTCAGTTTATAGAAATCGGTTGAATAGGAATTTAGTCAAACAATAACCGGACAAATCCTGGGTTAAGAAACAAACAAACATTGCCGCTCATTTTTTACTGATACTATGTTACTATGCAGAACCAAGTGCCCTCGGTCCTTTTCAATTTTATCACGTTGTTCAGAGCGAATTCGTTTCATAAATATAATGTCTGAAGACAAATTGGTAAGACGGGTTTTGCAGACAAAAACAAATTAAGTCCCTTTTCTTGAACTCATTTTAAGTATTATGAACAGGAAAGTTCGCATCGGTTTGATTGATCGTAATAAAATGATGTTTGTTGCCATGGCTTTTCCTTTGGGAGAACTGATATTTTCACTTTTAGATATAACCTATTAACTGGTATTGAAATAGCAAATGTCGCATAATTTCGTTTATCCATACCAAATATTATGCAAACATGCCCAGCTAATGGATAATATGACCATACTATACAATTGAAATGAAATAGCCAAGTTTAAGTTTTAAGCTCAGCTGGTTCAATATGGGTCAAAATTGACCTTGCTCGGGGGTCACTTGGTTTGAAATAGGCTTATTTAGGTAACTTTAAAAAAAAATATTCTTCTCTGAAACTACAAGACCTAGAGCTTAGACATTTGGCATGTAGAAATGCCTAGTGAACCCCGGGATTGGGGGAGGTCAATTCATTTCATATAGGCTTATATAGAGAAAACTTTAAACAACCACAAGGCCGACAGGCAGAATATAGATATTTGGAATGTTACTTAGCATTGTGTTGTAGACCTCTACGAATTATTTCACAATCATGACCCCATGTGTTATAGCCAAAGTAGTCAGGTAAGCGATATAGGGCCATCATGGCCCTCTTGTTTTAGCTCTACTGGGCGGATGTGGTTTGCCCGTTGTCCGTCCGTCCGGAAACTTTTCCTTGATAACATTCTACAGCTATCAATTTTCATTTTACTTGAACGAAACTTGCCAACAAGGTTTCCTGATTCCTATTGCTTGGGGATCAATGGATCAAAAGTTCATGGGTACGGTTTTCTTGATGACGCTCAACAGATCACAATATTCATTAAACTTTTACCAAATTTGCTCAGAAGGTTGCCTTCACCATAGACATTATTCCTATTGTTTTTGAGGTCAGTGTTTCAAAAGTAAAGGTTACGGTGAACTCTATTAGCTTTTCCTTGATAAGGCTTTACAAATTACAATGTTCATTCAACTTCCACCAAACTTGCAAGGAAGTTTGCGGACAACCTGTTTATTGTTCCCGTTATGTTGGGTAAGTGGATCAAAGCACAAGGTCACAGTGACCCGAACTTTGAAAAATATTTTCGGCTAAATATCCTGAGATCTGTATCATGTTCAAACTTCACAAGATGATTGGTCTTACTCAGGCGACGATTAGAGAGTCGGTCAAATGTCAAGGTCACAGTGACTTCCGTAAGCATTTCCTTTATAACTTTCACATTTAGTTTCCTAACACTGAACAGTCAAGTCTATCCAGTAGAGGGATACATGCGTATTTTGCGCTTCTTTTAACATCCAAGCATCCTACTGCCCGTGCAGACAAACAAAATTTCATTCAATAATTACAGTCGAGTGTATGTGTTCAGCCGCGAATACGTTATCAGTGGTCTGCTGAATAATTATGTCTGGATGAAGCACAACAACTCTGTTTTGTTGACACATTCGCAGGTGTGTTTTTGGAATCCGTAACGTGGTGTACTACGTTTTTCGCTACCACATGTCAATAATTTAAGATCTGAAGCTGATGCGAAAGTAACTGGCGACTTTGTCATTAGGACAGGTCAGTATTTTCGGAGGGTTAGCAGATATCAGGTAATGTCTGATACATTTTAGGTTGTTTATATCGTGATGACATGTAGAGCGATTAGACAATGCCAATATGATTGCATTTAAAGAAAATGAAACAAATAATGGGAACATGCCGCAGATTCCTTGAGAGATTTATCAAATTTTTTGTTTTTGAAAATTACTATTTCATGCAAATTTGGTATGATTGTCACGTCAACGTGGCCAAGTTGATCAAAGATTCGAGTCATCCCTCTTTCTGTGATCAGGTTAGTAGTTTCTTATACAAGATGGTAGTCCTTTTTAGGTAAAATGGTAAGTTCATGTATTTATCGGAGCGTATATGGTACACCCTGATGATATGTTTATGTAGTCCGAGTCAAGATCCTGTAGGACGACATGACGACATACATGTATCACAAAGCAACCTGTCAAAAAATAAGACGTAAAGTAGTAAAAAACTTGCCATGATATTGAAAAAAAAGTCTGCTTGTCGTGTTATTTACACGGCTTGCCGACATAACTAAATGCGACAAAATAACTTATTTAAAGGGACACTCCCTACATCTAGCAGATTATGTTCTCTAAACATAGATTATGTGTTCAATGAACGTAAAATGATAAATAAATACAATTGCAAGGAAGAACGTAAAATCCGAATTCACAAAATGGCATAACGTGAAATCCAAACAATGAGAAAGTCACCGATTCATAATAAAATCCGTACATCGGAGTAAAGAAACAAACTATTGTATTTACAGATAAATTCCCACCTTTGTTACAATTTATAGTGACCCGGTTGATACTGCATATGTTTGGAAATACAATTATTGCTAAATAAATATGATACATTTATATACGTGACTGTCTGAGTGATTAGCCGGCAAGTAACATGTCAATTGTGCGACCACGCTCTTGTTTATTCATTCGAAGTGACTGATTTTTAAAAATCAAAATTCTGTTTTTACGGTTTGCATTGCGTTATAAAATAATAAAATGAAAATGAAAATTGATATTTTTCGCTCACCTACATTTCCTCGTGCAAAATCGTAAAATCTTATTTGTCACACGTGCAAAAGTAACCGATCGTCACAGTTGAAAGGTTGTATCATCTTTATACAGCTTATGTTGCCAAACAACATAATATTAAATTAGAAATAAATATCTTGAACCGTATTCGTACATTTTCGAATTTGAAAAGTGTCGGGTTAGAAGTGGCTCCAAGTGTTTGTACAATCGGACAAAATACCTAAGAAACTAGCTTTCTTGCATATTTTGAACAAACAATATTTAAATATCAAAATGAGAACATTTCAGTTGCCTACGTCCAGTAAATACAAAATAAGGTTAACCTAAGACGTTATTGTTCACTCTAAAAATGACGTCACATACCACAATTTGGCGACAAAACTCACTTCAATTTATATGGGCAGTAAATTATTGCGATTATAATCATTTTCTAACAGCATCACTTATCTTTAGTTGCACAATTATACACACTCTTCCTGTAAATATCATATCTGGTGAAATATTTCATGTCCTCTTTCCATGATATGCTTTTTTCTTAGTGTGTCGCCAAAATTAGGAAAATAATCATTTTGAATCACTGCTGCCATAGCAATGGTCTTGAAGGATAGTATGTCTATATGCATGAAAATATAGTGGCTAACAGTTTTTAACATTGGTTGTGCATTTCAAAAGGGTGGCAAAAATGTAAATTTCATGTTGTTGTAATCAATTATTGTGGAATAATGTAACAAATGTCCGAAGGCTAACAAATGTCCGAAGGCCCATTTTCGCGCGACGCCGGGCATTTATTATTAGGATGTTATTTAGTTTGACATCAGTTATGGGGTGTGTTTCTTTAAGTAATTGTCAGACCGGGTCAAATAATCTTGAGACCGTTTTAAATGTGTAAGCCGGGGAAACAAATTTCGGCAAACGTATAAAATATTGTTATAACGAGGTACTTCATCTCGCAAAGAGTAGTTCATGGTTGTCGACAAAATATAATTTATAACATGTAAGTATGTCGGAAAAAAGCTTGTGGTTAAACCGTAATTATCATGTATGTTTTTAAAAAAAATATTATTTTGAAGATGTCGGAATAATTTATGTCGAGATGACAGCTGCATCTCAATATGTCCGATAAAATTGTGTGTTAAAACTATAAATTAATATGTAAGACGTCTTCATTATCACGACATATCGTGTTATTTCACAGTTTGTCGACATAAATAATGCCAACATGATCACATCACCGCGGTGTACCATATACGCTTCCATGTACGGGCGTTAAACCCTATCAAAATATTAACTTATTTACAGAAAATCCGATATGTTTCATATAATCACTTCTTATACAGTTACTGTAAATTACTGTACTGAGACGAACTATTTACAGCTTTCAAAACTATGAAGCACACCAATAGAAAGCTAGACATCATTATCAAATGTAACTGAAGACATTCAAGATGTTCTCTTATATTACAAAATTTCACCTCTGGCTGTATACTTTCCATTTATTTTGAAAACCATAGCAAGTCACGCAAATTTGTCGTCAATAATTCGCCTTACTGTCTCATTTATGTTAGGATGGTTATGAGAAAATAAATATTATTGTAACTTGATATAAAGTACAAGAAGCCTTGTTGTTATATGTCAGACTGATTTAAAAGATCATTTTTCGCAGGTTGAAATTTTTTTTTCCCTCTAAGGCAACACATTTGTACGGTGTTTTAAGTTGTCGTTACAATTCAATCTTTGAAATTCTATATATTTGAACCCGGCTATGAGACTTGTAATTGGCTCAAACAATTTAATGATCACTCTTTTCTCATATCCATCCCCTGTCCCGCTTCACCAAAGCCCCGAACTTGATAGATTGGAGCCTGCAATTTAAAACTGGGACTTTCTTGTTTTATATTTGTCATACTTTGATAATTTTGGCATCATTTTTTACAGAAAAGACAACCGACTACTATTAAACAATATTTGGCGAGTCACAAAAACCTCATGTTTATTTTTCTTTGGTGAGCTAATTAACCCGATGCAACTGAACAAATAATTTGAAACAAAAAGAATATACCTTCAGAGACCAGTGGGAAGTGTCGTTTGTGTAGTATCATGTCAACTGTTTGCCAATTTAAAAGTTTTGCACTCGGATATATATTGTCGCGACTGCAATGTAGTATAAAGGACACAATCATGCGTTTCTTTCTTTCAGGAAGTGGGTTTTACAATACATTTGTTTGCTTGCGTAGAAATACGAAACATGCAGTATTTCAATGTCTTAGAATGAGAAGATCGCAAATGCCGTTTGTGATAAATTTGTGTTGTGAATCTGTATGTCCATGCATATATAACAGAACTAATATTAAATGCCAGATTCATTTATTGTATGTAGACGGGGCGTTATAGGAAAATATATGAAAGTCGTTTGAACATCATAATTTCTTTTCTTGAAAAAAAGATATTACAGTTTAGACTTGCTTATCGTTAGATGTAGATATAACGTACATTTTGTACATGTAAATGTTTGCGCTATCCAGAAGACTTCATAACTTTTAAAGTTGTATTATAAATAAGTCAGGCTTATTCTGTGAAAAATCTTTACATGGCAAATACATGAGACACTGGTGACACCGTGATTTTATTTCGTAAATACCTACGGATCTCTGAATATTTAAATCATGCAAACGTAAAACTTCTTAAAGAATACAGTCAGAATACAAAACTTTATTTTCATAATTATATATAACATGAAAATGGACTTTTTTCATGATGCTCTAAGTGTTTTTAATAATAAGACAGTAAACGTCAATACTTTTTATTGAGCAATATTATTATATTTATTATTTTGAATTGCTCGTTCACAGTTTAAAACAATTCTCCAAAATGATATAAATAAAACGTAAAGTGTAAAAGTAGCGACTACAGTCAACAAAGAGAAGAACAACTGCATTGTAATTTAAGAAGATCTATTGCAAATTCTGGTGAGCTTCGTTTGTCGACACCGTTACAACATATGTTTATAGTTTCAATTTTAATTTCAATAATAAAGAAATGAACATTTTATTTGATTATACCCTGCTTTTTCAAATATACTGTGAGAGCAAGCAGCTTTACTTAATATAAATAACAAAGGTCTGTATGTAATTATTCATTCTCCTTATCTGTTTTCAGACATGCTTGAGGAGGTAGTTATGCATAACGAGACCAAAAATGGCGAACATCTTGTTGAAAACGTTGCAGATTATCCCTCAATTATCGTCATCACGTGTATGCTTTCATTCTTTAGCGTTGTCGGGACGACTGGCAACGCATTCGTCTTGTACGTTTTTTCTCGAAAGAAGGATAAGAACACATCTACTATATTCATCCTGGCGTTGGCGTCAATAGATTTTGTGACTTGCTTATTCTTAATTCCTTTCACGATTGTCGTGGAGTTTATGTATAAACGAATAAACAGTGATGCAATGTGCAAGATGTATCAGTTTTTCATCACATCTCACGTTCCCTTTAGCGCGTTTATAATGGTAGCCATTGCATTTGACAGGTACTTCTGTATTTGTAGGCCTTGGATGAAATTCATTGACATCCGTTTTGCTAAGAGGACTATTGTGTGTTTATTAGCATTCTCCCTTACACTTGGATTAATCACAAGTCTTGCTTATGGTGTTTATCACAGAAAGCCAACCGTTTTAAAGAATATAACAGAGGATCGTTCCAACATCTCAACCCACACAAACGTGTCTGAATTTTACTCATCACTGAATCCCTTTGACAATTCAAATCATATAAATAACTGTACTTTTGGGAGAAAGGAAAGTTCTAGGGAATACGAAAACGCAGTCTTAGAGTGCAAATTTAACGGCGGCATTGGGAGATACAGGAAGTTAAATACCAGCATTAGTGGAACAGATTTCGTCTTCGATGGTTTTTGTTACCCAAATGAAATTATTCTTAGCAAAAATTTCAGAAGAATATATCAAACATTTTACGCTTTATTGTTCCTTATTGCCTTCATAATTGTATTCATTTTATACGCACTGATATATAGATCCATCTTGGTTAGAAGATCTAAGAAATTACAGACTTCATTGACTACTAGATACTCAAATGGGAAGAAGACAAGTCTATTAACCTGTATGTTTTCACGACAACAGAATATTCCGGAAGTAATAAAAATGGAACCTAGTGACTCGAATCTCAATAATCAAAGAAGAGGGAGTAAAATGACAGGTTCTGACACCTCCCTTGAACCAGTCTCAACAGCAACATGTCAGACTTCGACACATGGGCCATGTAATGCCGAGAATCTTTGTATTGAAAACTTTACTAGAAAAGAGAGTTATAAAGGTTTGCATAGGAATTTGTCAGCCGATGTCATAAAAGAAGAAAATGAAAATAGTTCAGCTGCAGATTGTGCGGCAAGTAAAATCGAGATAACAGCCAACGATCTCAAACCGCCAGATATTGCAAGCCTCGAACTTCCGAAGAAACGGCGAAAGCGTAATGGACGGTTTCTTAAAGTTCTTGGAAAGAAAGAAGACAATACCAAAAATACGAATAAACGAAGAATACTTGCAGAAAATGAAAATGGTGAAATTGCTCATTACGGACAACAAGAAAATTTCAAAGTTACAACATATAACATTTGCAGAAAAGACACAAGAAAGTCAGTTAGAGAAAAGCATAGACTAGCAAATATAAAAACCGCTGGGATTCTATTTATAGTAACTGTTGTTTTCATCATTGCCTTTTTACCAGCTTGGCTAATGGCAACGAAATTAATCCCTCCGAACATGATTGTGTTTTACACATATTTTATATATAATGTCGCAAATCCTGTAATTTATGCATTTTTCAATCAATCGTTTCAACAAGAAATGAAAACGGTACTTAAATGTTCTGAAAACGTTTGAAGCGGCACAATTACTATCAAAATTACGATGCGACAACTAGAGACACCTCGTCACTATTTGATTTCTTTGTGTCCCGTGTGACTTTAAGATAGACTAAGGTTGTCAAATATTCTGAATTACAGCTCTTCTTGACAGCCATGTGTAAATTAAAAACAATATTATTTAGGATGGTATCCAACGGATTAACGTATTGTCAACATATTTGACAGTTTCAAATTTTAATTTACAATGCAATTCCAACAGAACAAACAGTGTTATATATGAACGGTTGGCTTTGCATGAGAGAGCGAGTGGGACTATTGGACATATGCTGTACAGACAAGAAGAAAGTGTATTCCGTTTCCGCTTGACAAATACAGTTGGCATTAAAAACTGGATGTAGCTGCAAAATATAGTTTTATTCGGCGCGGAAACAGCTAGTGATAACAGCGTCGTTAATATAAGTTGCAATAACTTATGTCTGCCGTGTATGTTAAACTAGTAAGTTACAGCTAAACTAACAGGCGCATTAAGGTAACCTAAGCGCAAGCATGAGTTTCAAGTTTAAGGTTTTTTTCTGTTTTAGGCATTGATATAATTTAGAAGTATCAAGCATTTTTCAAACACTTATCTTTCACATATCTTTCACTACATGTTTCGAGATAAATATTTTAGCGATGTATCAATCTAATGTTTTATATGTGCATCCACTGCATGTGTACACATTTTGTACTTGGAGTCTGTCGCTTACCCTCATGCTGTGAAGCAACTATTTAAAAAAGCATTACAGCCTATTGCACACGTACATATATGTATATACAACTAAATATATTTATATGCACGTTTTAAAACTTTGCCTAACATATTGTCGTCGATACTTTTTATGACATCGGGATATCAACAATGACAATGAAGTCAAACTTGCTTGAGATGCCACGTGTATAAATGTAACAAACATCAACGTGTATTAAAAGACCAGTATTGTTTAAACCAAACTTTGTGATTTGAGAAGAACTTTTTTAGCCTAAGTGATCGTTTTAATTAAAAAAACAATTTTCAACTTCCCAGTGAAGGTCCAGTATACAATTTGTTCTGTATAGAGGGCATTGTCCTTGATACTCTACCATTATTTTGCAAAAGTCAAAACTTGTCCAACAATCGCTAGGGTTATGCGTGTTTTAGGAGATGTCATAATTAGTAATCTTCCTAGATGTGCGTTTGGTATATATTACATACACTTTTTATTGAACCCATGAATTGCACGGCATTACAATATAATACCTCTGTATCCATGTGCTGGTATTCTGTACGGAACTACTGTCTCTAAAACCTATTAATATATTTACACATGAAGTAACGTTTCAGAATACATGAAGTTAAGCCGTATAATATATGTATGTACATGTAGTATAATGATGTTATGTAAAACTAATCGATAACCTATTATTTGCTGATATATATTGGTAATTTGCATATTCTATTTCTGTATTATAATAAAGTTTTGTCTGTTAAAACTTTTATAGAAATCTGTGTCTGACCCATCCCGTCATCCTCGAACAATTTAAAATTTACACCTCTTCTTTGGTCAAAACATAATTGCGTGCGTACGAACTTTCATGTTTTCAAATACTTAGTTCCTAATAGGTTTAACTTTTCATCGTGTGTTTTCACGTTTATCTAATAATTAGGTAAAACATGCTATAAAATTTAGTCTTTTGCATGAATGAAGTGCCACTTTTGCAAGACTGCAGAGATATTAACCTTTGACTGTTTAAGCAAAGCAGCAAAAAGACTATCCCAGTCGTTTAAGTTTCTATATATCTTTGTTGATATTTTACAATACAGTCCAACCTCTCCACAACAACATTGCTAAACTTTGAGAAAACATTGCTTGCCAATCATCATGTTTGTATGACATATTCTAAGATATGTGTTGACATTCCTTTTCTTTGATAGTGTATATCTAAGTGAAGCAGGTTTAAAATGATTGAAAATTATTTTACATTTAGCTAAGATGATCCTCTGTATGTAAAACGTGCTTTCAGGTGAGGTAATCGAACTTATATTGTGATAACGTATTTTGATATATTGTTTCATTTATTCTCCTATTTAATATCACAATATAAGTTCTATTATGGTATGCTAAAAAATAAACTAGGTACTGCGTGTCAAAGTACGATTTAAAACAAATCATCAATGCTTACATGAGCAGTGCTTTAATTTAAAGTCAGTTCTTGATTCACTTGGGAAATGTAAGATTCTGTCCGTTATTGCATATATGATATGATATTGAAATGAATCTAATATGGGACGATAATTCTCGTTAAAATTATCGCAATTAATATTTCGTCGATTGCAAAATAATAAAAGACAATTTTCTCAAAGTTAGTTTGAAGCCAATGCAAGGAGATATTCAAAAAAATATAAAGAACGTAAAGCTAGAGGGGTCATTGCCCAGCTTTTGTACATAAAGGAAGTTTGAAACAAACATTGCAAGCAGAAAAATAGAAGATGAACAAATAATGTTAGAAATTGTGTTTGATGAACTTTTATCCATGAGAAGTGCAGTGACCAAGAACAATAATTCAACTTTGCCTAATTTTTTGCAGTGGATGATTACCCGTCGTCCGTCTTTATTATGGGTCAACATTTTGCTTCGAATGACATTTCCTCTGAAACCACTGGGCAAATATTTATGAAACTTGGCAGGGATGTTTCTTGCATGAAGCTCTACCATAGAATTCTATTCAATGCAGAACTCCGTTTGCCATGGCAACAAATAGGCAAAACTTAAACAAATATTCTACTCTCAAACCACAAGGCCTTAATCTTAGATATTTTGTATGTAGCATTGCCTAGTAGACCTTAAACAAAATTGTTCAAATCATGACTCCTGTGTTCCATTTTACCCTGCCCTGGGGTGTCATTTGATTTTACATTGGTTTCTATAGGATAAACTCAAATCATGTCATTTGGGTCAATATTGGCCCCGCCTAGGGGGTCACTTGTTTAACATAGACATATATAGGAAAACCTTAAACGCTCTTCTTTAAAAATCTCGATTTCTTGAGCATAGATATTTACTATGTTATAGTTTCTAGTTGACTTCTTCGAGGTGTGTTCAAATTATGCCCCTGGGGTCAATATTAGCAACGCCAAGGGGTTCACTTGTACTCAGACATATATTGGAAAACCTTTAAAATATCTTTATCTCCAAAACCATAAGTTTAAAGCCTAGATATTTAGAGTGTAGTAGTGCCCAGTGGACCTCTTAGACGTGTGTTCAAATCATGCCCCCAGGGTCAAAAGCTACTCTGCCCAGAAGGTCGTTTAGTATTGGAGCAACTTTTAAGTTTGTTTTACCTAAAACCACAATGCCTAGAGCTTAGAAATGTGGTATGTAACATTGTCTAGTGGTCTTCCACATACTTCAAATTATGCCTCTTTGTCACAATTGACCACACCAACCAGGCAAGTGCACTTGTACTCAGGTGAGCGATTAAGCCCTTAAATTACTAAAGGAAACTCCTTCTAGTTGCGACCAATGAGAGAAGACATTAAGAGGAAGTGCAGTGATTCTTTGGTATTTCTTAGGCTGATTTGGATTGCAGAACAAGATTTAATGGGGATTTTATTTCAACATGTTTAGGATAATAACTAATACAGACTCTAATGTTGAAGTGTCTTTGAAAACAAAATTGAAACGTTTCAGTAATTATAATAATACAATGAAAGTTATTTCTGTCTGCTGGTGAATTACATAGTTTTGCTAGGAATGGAATGTTAAAGTTAAATTACCCTTTAAAATTGTAGCATTAGTTTATAGTTAGGATTGATGCTCAAAACATAGTGGACACTTAAAAAGCATATAAGAAATAAGTTTTACCAAGTTATTTTAGTTAATGACACATGTAAAATAAGATATATATATATATAACGGAAAGGGTTAATTTTTCTTTATTTGTCTAGGATACATGAAGTCAAAATTGATTTTTACAGATTTGCTCTGAAATCACTTTGAATAAAACTGTTACACATACATGTATCGTTATTTTGTGGTTATAACTATGGCAATGTTTATTGTTCTAGGATTGTAAATCCCTGATTATTTTTTTTATTTAAAATGTTGATAGACGCTTTGAATAGTAATTTCACTTTAATAAGTAAAATGTATTAAAAAAAATAAATACATAATTTACAACTACCAACATTTTATTGCATTAAAATATAAAACATTTATAGCAATTATAAATACGTATACAAATGTACACAAGTCAAAAGGCATGCAGTTTCAGAAGAGCATGAGAAATATACAAAATGATACTAGCCAGTAGAAATTGAATACTTCTATTGTTGGCTAATAATTGCTTTCAATGGAATATGTGCAAACAACTGATGGTCTGTTTTAACTAATACAAATTATCACATTATATGACCTTCGACGCACGAAAATGTACCTTCGGA